>AWUE01015345.1:0-21956 GCA_001974825.2 Corchorus olitorius
AAAAATCATCCAAAACTGAGCTGAGGCCCTCGAACGCGTTTTTAGCCAAACACGGTGATGGTTAGTACAGATTTTCGGCTAAAATTAACCCAAATTTTTTTTTCTCAAATTGCGGCCAAAATACCCATATAAATAAATAATTCAACGCTAAAAAGCCTGAATGACATTTCATGCTTCTAATATTGTTTTTCCTATTTTTTCTGAATTAATTTTTAATTAAATCGAAACAAGATTCAGATACTCGTAAAAACAATTCCTTAAATTCCATAAGGCTGAGATTTGGTTAGATTAATATAGATATTTCAAGCAGTTTTGGTGCCAAAAATCATGCAAAATTGTGCCGGGGCACCGGAACGCGTTTTTAGCCAAAAACCATGACAGTCAGTACACGATTTCGGCTAAAATTTCCCGAAATTTTTTCCCCTCAATTTTTAGCCAAATTACTTATAAAAATATATAATTAAATGCCAAAAAGATTGAAGGGCTTTTCACGCTTCTAATATCAATTTTCCTATTTTTTTCTAAATTAAATTCTAATTGAATCGAAACAGGATTGAGATACTCGTAAAAATAAATCATTAAATCCAATGTGATTGAGATTTGGTTAGATAAATATAGATATATAAATGAGTCTTGACCCAAAAATCATCCAAAACTTAGTTGAGGTCCCAGACCGCGTTTTTAGCCAAAAACTGTGATGGTTAATACACGATTTCGGCTAAAATTAGTATGAAATTTTTCTCCTCAATTTGTGGCCAAAATACTCATATAAATATATAATTCAACGCTAAAAAGACTGAAGGTCTTTTCACACTTCTAATTTCGTTTATCCTATTTTTTTAATTAATTTCTAATTAAATCGAAACAAGATTCAGATGCTCGTAAAAACAGTTTCTTAAACCACATGTGACTGAGACTTGGTTAGATGAATATAGATATTTTAAGGAGTCTTGGCGCCATAAATCATGCAAAAATGTGCCGGGACCCTGGAACGAGTTTTTAGCCAAAAAACCATGATGGTTATTACACTGTTTTGGTTAAAATTTTAAAAAAATGACTAGAAAAATTTTTCCTCAATTTTTTGCCACAATACTCATAAAAATTATATAACTCAACGCAAAAAAGATTTAATGGCTTTTCATGCTTCTAATATAGTTTTTCCAATTGTTTTTTCTGTATTAAATTCTAATTAAATCGAAACAACATTTAGATGCACGTAAAAACAAATCCTTAAATCCAATTTGGCTGAGATTTGGTTAGACGAATATAGATATTTCAAGGAGTCTTGGCACCAAAAATCATGCAAAACTGAGCCGGGGCACCGAAACACGTTTTTAACCAAAAACTGTGATGGTTAGTACACGATTTTCGGCTAAAATTGACCCGAAATTTTTTTCCCTCAATTTTTAGCCAAATTACTCATAAAAATATATAATTAAATGCCAAAAAGATTGAAGGGCTTTTCACGCTTATAATATCAATTTTCCTATTATTTTTCTAAATTAAATTATAATTAAATCGAAACAGGATTGAGATACTCGTAAAAACAAATCTTTAAATCCAATGTGGCTGAGATTTGGTTAGATGAATATAGATATTTCAAGGAGTCTTGACCCAAAAAATCATCCAAAACTGAGCTGAGGCCCCAGAACGCGTTTTTAAACAAAAAACTGTGATGGTTAGTACACGGTTTCGGCTAAAATTGGCCCAAAATTTTTTCCCTAATTTGTGGCCAAAATACTCATATAAATATATAATTCAACGCTAAAAAGACTGAAGGACTTTTCACACTTCTAATATCGTTTTTCCTTTTTTGTTTCTGAATCAATTTCTAATTAAATCGAAACAAGATTCAGATGCTTGTAAAAACAATTCCTCAAACCCCATGTGGCTGAGACTTGGTTAGATGAATATAGATATTTTAAGGAGTCTTGGCACTAAAAATCATGCAAAACTGTGCCGGGACCCTAGAACGCGTTTTTAGCCAAAAAACTGTGATGGTTATTACACGATTTTGGTAAAATTTTAAAAAAATGACCAGAAAAAGTTTTCCTCAATTTTTATCCACAATACTAATAAAAATCAACGCAAAAAAGATTTAATGACTTTTCATGCTTCTAATATAGTTTTTCCTATTGTTTTTTCTGTATTAAATTCTAATTAAATCGAAACAACGTTTAGATGCTCGTAAAAAAGAATTTTTAAATCCAATTTGCCTGAGATTTGGTTAGACGAATATAGATATTTTAAGGAGTCTTGGCACCAAAAATCATGCAAAACTGAGCCGGGGCCTCGGAACGCGTTTTTAGCCAAAAACTGTGACGGTTAGTTCACGATTTCGGCTAACATTGACCCGAAATTTTTTTCCACTCAATTTTTAGCCAAAATACTCATAAAAATAAATAATTAAATGCCACAAAGATTAAAGGGCTTTTCACGCTTCTAATTTCAATTTTCCTATCTTTTTTCTAAATTAATTTTTTATTAAATCGAAACACGATTGAGATACTCGTAAAAACAAATCCTTAAATCCAACGTGACGGAGATTTGGTTGGATGAATATAGATATTTCAAGGAGTCTTGGCCCAAAAAATCATCCAAAACTGAGTTGAGGCCCCAGAACGCGTTTTTAGCCAAAAACTGTGATGGTTAGTTAGTACATGATTTCGGCTAAAATTAGCCCGAAATTTTTTTCCTCAATTTGTGGCCAAAATACTCATATAAATATATAATTCAACGCTAAAAAGACTGAAGGGCTTTTCACACTTCTAATATCGTTTTCCCTATTTTTTTTAATTAATTTCTAATTAAATGGAAACAAGATTCAGATGCTCGTAAAAACAATTCTTTAAACCCCATGTGGCTGTGACTTGGTTAAATGAATATAGATATTTCAAGGAGTCTTGGCGCCAAAAATCATGCAAAACTGAGCCTGGATACTGGAACGTGTTTTAGCCAAAAACCGTGATGGTTATTACACGATTTTGGTTAAAATTTTAAACAAATGACCAGAAAAATTTTTCCTCAATTTTTAGCCACAATACTTATAAAAATTATATAAGTCAACGCAAAAAAGATTGAATGGCTTTTCATGCTTCTAATATAGTTTTTCCTATTATTTTTTCAGTATTAAATTCTAATTAAATCGAAACAACATTTAGATGCTCGTAAAAACAAATCCTTAAATCCAATTTGGCTGAGATTTGGTTAGACGAATATAGATATTTCAAGTAGTCTTGACACCAAAAATCATGCAAAACTAAATCAGGGCCCCGAAACGCGTTTTTAGCCAAAAACTGTGAAGGTTAGTATACGATTTCGGCTTAAATTGACATGAAATTTTTTCCACTCAATTTTTAACCAAAATACTCATAAAAATAAATAATAAAATATCAAAAAGATTAGAGGGCTTTTCACGAAGTACTATGAAATTCTTTTTTTAGATACGAAGTACTATGAAAATTAATTAGTCTTTAATAATTTAATTAGAGACGTGATTAAGAATAATTGTTTTTTCTTCTCTTAATAATAAACTGTACGTATGCTGATGTGTACAAACTACAATAAATGAATTTAAAAAAGAGAGAAAAGTTTAGAAAAATTGGGACACCTCTCAAAATCGGCAATCCCTATCTCCTTTGCACCGGCTTGATGTGATCTGCCATGTGAATATAATTTCCCCAATATCGTAAAAAAAAAAAAGAACATAATTTCCCCAATTCAATTCTCCCCAAACCTTCTCTCTTCCCCATCCCTTCAAAAACCCTAAAAAAAAATCACACTTACAAGAAAAGGGGATTAGGGAAGAAAAATACTTGTTTTTTTTTTAAATCAAAGGAATTGTTATTTCAATTGCATTTGTGCCATCTTCAATGGATTTCTTCAAATCTGTATTCGCCGACGATGTCGAATCCGAGCCAACCGATCAACCTACTGACCCGAATCCAAACCCGGAATCAACTGCTGCGTGGAGCTTCGGCGGAATAATGAGAACCATTGCTGTCAAGTCGGAATCCGTGATTGAATTCTACCGAAAGGACTTGGAAGAGCTCGGATCCGGGTTAAAGAAGGAAACTGAGATTATCCGGAGCGTAGCCTCACGAGCCGTCAATGATTCCTTGGAGATCGGCGCCACAGTTGCTCAGGAAAAGCTGGAGTCGGTAGGACAGGCCATTGATGACATTGGTAGCTCTGTTTGGAAATCAACGGCTCAGATCATCTCTAACGGTAAAGATACGTTCTTATCACTGTCCGACGATGATAATTCTGATTCTGAAAATCCTGATACTAATAGGTTGAATATTAGTAATAGTAACATTAATGAAAAACGGTATAGTCGTTTTGAGATGCAAATTCGAGCACTTCAATCGGATAGAAGTACTTACTGTCAGGAACCAGAGGATTTGAATGATTTTGAGAATTGGAAATCAGGGTTTAATTTGGAAGATAGAAAAGGGGAAATTGAGAGTTTGTTTGATCAAAATCCAGTTATTGGCGATATTTTCAAGGATGTTGCTTCTGATGAATTGGAGTCTAGGAGATATTGGACTAATTATTTCTATAAGGTGAGTAGGCTACAGAAAGCCGAGGAGGCAAGAGTTAAGCTTGTTAAGCGTGCAATTTCAGGGGAGGAAGAGGAGGATTTGAGCTGGGATATTGATGAGGATGATGAAGAGGAGAGTGGAAATGTAGAAGAGAAGAAAAAGAAGAATTTGACTGAAGATGGTGAGAAATGTTTGAAAAATGATGAGGAGAAAGCAGGCTCATCTGAGGATAGTGATGTTTCTGTAGTTTCAAGTCATGTGTCGATGCCTGAGGAGGAAGGGTGGGATGAAATTGAGGAGATTCCGAGCAGTGATGAGAATAAAGGGGAACATGTTGGGAATGCTAATAAGGTTGATCTGCATAAGCGGCTGAGTGTTGCAGAGGAAGATGAGGATTTGAGTTGGGATATTGAAGATGATGAGGATGATCAGCCTGTTAAAGCTTGATTTGGTACCAATTTCTCAAGGAATCAAAATGAAGTGTTAAATACTAGTTCCATTGATAAGGTTCTTTCAAGATTCTTTACTTAAAGACAAGACTTTACAGCTTACATATGATAAATGAATACCTAAAACATTGTAGCGTGTAAATATTTCTCAGGGATTGGATTCAATTATGTGGCTTCTTCGTTTCTTTATATTCCATAAACGTCATTAATCAGTTCTATGCAAACTGCGAAGCATTTGCAGAACTGCATCTGTCTTGATTCAAAATAGTTATTCCTCCTATATGTTTGATCTAAACATTTAAGCTATGATTAATAAGAAATGAAGTTGATACATGATTTTCTCAGTCAATATTGTTAATCTCATGTGTCTATTGCTTGTCTAGATATTTGTATAGGTTTATCTATGCCTTCTATTTTACTGTATTTTTGTTCTGATAGAGATTAGCTATGGTGTGTTATGAGCTATGGACTAATTTTGAGTTTTGACAAGCACATCCCAATCTGATTATCTTGCTTGTTTTTCAGTCATCACCTGAATACTTGAATGTAATTATGAAATTACCCTATGTATGATCTCTGGGTTTTCTTTCTATTGTTGTGGCATTTTCAAAATCTGGGTTTGCTTGAGCCATCATTAATGCAGTTTCTATTTTGTAGTAGTGGGGGAAATGATGCTCTGTTAGCATTATGTAGAATTCTGTAAGCAGTTTCTATTTTGTAGTAGTGGGGAAATGATGCTCTGTTAGCATTATGTAGAATTTTTAAGCAGCTTGGTATATGGTCAGGTTGCATTTTTCCATGTAAAATCCACACCAACGATCATTTTTAGTGCATTATGAATATGTATTTGTAGGGCTGTTTTACTCAATTAGTGATTTGGTCACCTTAATCATTGAGCCTGGGAACGGTTTCTTCTTCCCCTTGCCAAGGGCAATGGCCGATGGAGGGTGGGAGAGAGCCAGAGAGGTGTGGGTTCTTCATTGATATAATGTGTCGGAAAACCACCGGTTGGGTTTTTTCGGATGGTTACGTTAGTGTTCTGCTCTGCTCGCCGGCAATGGCAAATATTGCATGCTTTTTGAAGTAATTTTTGGCATTTAATGCGAAATTGATAGCCCTTGTAAACTAGTATATCAAATCAATTACCTCCTGATTCATACATTCCAATTTAACAACAATAGGGGAAATCTAAAATCCTTATGTGGCCTGAATTTTGAAGATTTTTCAAGAGCAGAAGTATCACTAAGGATCATGTAAAATCCGCGGAACAGAACAGAGGTTTTTTATTCTACTCATCCGAATATTATCCAATACCCGTAATCAGGATTCACATACATTCTGTAACGTGATTATGAAGAAACCACCGTGCGTGCTGTATAATCATAAGAATATTTTGGTCCTCTAAGAAGTTAGGGATGACACATCCAATTTCCAAATGCATATAAAAGGTGAATATATAAGATAAACTTGATGAAGGAAAAAGATAAATGCACTTGGATGGATTTCCAAAAGTCAATCCATCAAACACATTATATTCACGTAAAACAAACAAATTCCAACAGCAAAATCTTGTTCTCAGCAGATAGAATATTTACCAGAGATATCCAAATGTCAAAGTCATGGTATTCTAATACTTCCTAATCCCTAAACAGATCTTGTAAGGTGGCGAAGCTAATCCTCACTTTTTTTCAGCTTAGACAAGATCCGCATAAGCCTAAGGAACAGGTTGAGAATGTCCAGGTAGATACCGGTTGCAGCTGGGATGTACTCATCATACTTGTAGCGCTTTATCAGGTTGTCAGTGCTCAAAACCAAGTAACCACAGAAAAGCAAAGCACCAAAAGCACTATAGGCAATGGAGTCAATGCCGGGTACTGGATACACAAAAATCTGCACACATGACAACACAAAGTTTGCAAGGTTAGCTCAGGAAGACAATAAATTATAGTTGAGGATTATAAATTAGAATTATATCATAAATAAATAAATGATGCAAAACATCTATATATGATGAATCTGAAAATTACATTAATCAATCCAATTATGAAAATGGCAACAAGGGGAGGGAATAAGATTGGTTCAAGAAAGCCAAAATCCTTGCCCCTCTTAGCAGCCCAGAAGGTGTAACCAGTCAGAGAGGTAACAGCAACTGTAGATGCAGCCAGAGCCTCTAGCACAACTTTTCCTGCAAACCCATCAAAGATATATGTAACAATTTCATCTTCATATAACAATTTCATCAAATATATATATACATGTAAAATGGAGTGAAGAAAATACATACCATCGGTAAAAGCACAGCATAAACTAACCGCTAGACTCTGCATCAGGGTGAAAGCTCCCAGAGCAATGAAGTTCAAGGGGTACTCTTTCTTATAAACGTCCACTCGCCACAATGCTGCCAAAGAATATTGTTTAGTCCATGAGAAAATCTTATATACAATTTAACAGCATCCAGATTTAATGGAATTCATTGGAAACCCAATATTCTACCATCTAACAGAAAAGCAATTAAATTATAGTCGTGATTACTAAACCAACAGCAAATGCATGTAAATTAACTCATTAGGATTATTATCATGCCTTCTAATGAGTAAATGGTCAAAATTAAGTCCCAAAGCAACTTTAATTAGCCCTTCCCAATGAATCTTTATCAACCCCCTTGATTTATCCCTATTTCTGAAATTCATCAAGAAACCAAAAAGATAATCAATCTTGAAACAATTACTACAAAAAATCAATCAACAGTGGGGATTAAAACGCAATTTCAACGTTGGACAAAATAATGATCGATGAAAGAGAGGAGGAGAGGTTAAGAGAATGACTTACTGAAAAAACCTCCAAGAAAAAGAGCAATAAGAAGTCCAGGGGTAGCAACAATAGACTGCGCGAGGGAAGGATTGAACATGAGGACGGAGGAAACAGCAGCGGTAGCAGCAAGCTGGGAAGCGACAATAGCATACACTTTCCCAATGAAAGCCTGACGACGTTTGGTGATCTGCAACTCTTCCCCTTCAGTCTTGTCAGTCTCCACCTGAGTTTCCCCTATAGCTGTTGCATGCGAAACAGTTTTGCCCTTTCGTTCGGTTGAAGAATATTGCTGGAAAAAGCAAAAGGGGCGAGAGAGGGAGTGGTTAGACTCGGAGGGCTGGAGTCGGCGGTGGCCATTGACTTTGAGGGTGGAATGTTTAGCATGGGAGTTTGAAAGAGGGGTGAAGGCGGTGTGGGCGTGGCTGAGGGTACGGAAACGACAGCTTGGTGCGGCGGAGGCGCCGGAGGATAGAAGGGGGTGGAGGGTTGGGGTGATGGCAAGGGATTGCATTGCAGAATTCAAGGCTTGTCTTCTTTTGAGCAACAAAATGAAGCCGGAGCGACTATATAAATGAGCGCAGCAAAAGGAACTCTATTTCCTTGCTCATCAAGATAATTAATTACGTAACAGTTTACAACTTACAGAATTTCTTTATTTTTTTTACCTCAAAAAAAGAATTTCTTTCTATTTTTTTTAGATAAGAATCAAATAAATCCAGTGAAATCTAATTATAATTCAAATAAATCTCTATACCCAAACATGGAATGTGAGAGTTGAACCCAAGGCTGGAATTAAAACTCCAATACTCTACCTGTCAGTACTTTACCATCAGGCCAAATGCCTGATGGCTCTTTTTATTTTTATTCATAGAAGGAATGTTTAGTACATTTTGGAGTAAAAAGGAATGATAAATACTTTTTTTCACTTATACTATTTGTAATCTTTTTAAATGTAGTAGATAAAATCATTTTCTGGGCCCAAAAAGTAGGGGGGCTAATGTCAAGGATCAGCACATTTCAAGGAAGGAGCCATGGGAATTACCGCAAATCGGCAAATGCAACAGCCTTTACAAAATTCTGGGAAAGCATGTTTATGTTCGTTGCTAAATCCGTTGAGAATTACTACTTATTGTTACATAGATACATTGGGAAAGCAATTACCTTAACTTAATTAAACAAACTTAATTAAACAGGCTTGATGACCAGAATTTATTAAGGAAATATATAGTATTTAACAAAGAGAGAAGCAAAGCAATCATAATTAAAGTTGGGATAATATAATAATTCCAGGTTAAACTGCAAATTAGGGCAAAAAGTTTTCTGATTCCACTCATCTGATACCTACATTCTGTACCGTGATTATGAAGAAACCATTGTGCTGTTTAATCACAATGACATTTTGGTCCTCTAAGAAGTTAGGTATATGACACATCCAATTTCCAAATGCATATAAAAGGTGAATAAGACTGCTCCACTTAAGGAGTTTAGTAGACAATTTGTGCTAGCAAAAGATTATTAAAAGCAAGCATATAGTACTTGATGAAGGAAAAAGATAACATACATGCACATTGATCAATTTCCAAATTAGGTCAAAATCCATCAAACACATTTGATTCACGTAAACAAACAAATTCAAAGAGCAAACTTCTTGTTCTTAGCAGATATAGATTCTCTACCACATATATCCAAAATGTCAAAGTCATATTATTCTAATACTTCCTAATTCCAGAACAGAACCTGGAATTGGACTGGCAAAAGAGCTATTCCTAAACAGATTGCAAGGCGGTGAAGCTAATCCTTACTTTTTCAGCTTAGACAAGATCTTCATAACACTAAGGAATAGGTTGAGAATGTCCAAGTAGAGACCGGCTGCAGCTGGGATGTACTCATCATACTTGTAGTGCTTTATGATGTGGTCAGTCCTTAAAACCAGTAAACCAGAGAAAAGCAAAGCACCCAAAGCATTATAAGCAATGGAGTCAATGCCAGGAACTGGATACACAAAAATCTGCACACATAACAACACAAAAGTTTGCAAGATTAGCTCAGGAAGACAATGAATTAGGAAATATATGTAGTTAAGTATATTATATCATAAATAAATGATGCAAAACCACTATGCTGAATCTGAAATTACATTAATCAATCCAATCGCGACGGTGGCAAGAAGGGTAGGGAATAAGATTGGTCCAAGAAAGCTAAAATCCTTGCCCCTCTGAGCAGCCGAGAAGGTGTAACTAGTCAGAGTGGTAGCAGCAACTGTAGTTGTAGCCAGAGCCTCTAGCACAACTCTTCCTGCAAACACATCAAAGATGTAACAATTTCATCTTCATATACATAATCAAAGAGAAATGATAATGTAGAATCTGATCATATATACTAGTTATAAATTGTTGGTAGATATGTATATATATGTAAAATAGAGTGAAGAAAACCAACCTTCGGTAAAAGCACAGCATGAACCAACCAGAAGACTCTGCATCAGAGTGAAAGCTCCCACAGTAATGAAGTTCAAGGGGTACTCATTCTTATAAACGTGCATTGACCACAATGCTGCCAAAGAATATTGTTTATAGTCCATGAGAAAATCTTATATAATTACCATTTAACAGCATCCAAATATAATGGTTCATAAACATTGTTTAGTTTTGCTAATCGTCTCTGCCTCATTGGAAACCCAATATTCTACGTACCATCTAATTTTGATAGAAAAACAATTAATTTATCCTAAATCTACATATACTAAGTCAGCAGCAAATGTGCATGTAAATAACTCCCAAGATCATTCATGTCTTCTAATGAGTAAATGGTCAAAAATAAGTCCCAAAGCAACTTTAATTAGCCCTTCACAATGAACTTATCAAACACCTTCGTGTCTTACATTTTGTAAAGAATAACGGTGATTTAACCCGATTTTTGAGACCCATTGTAGAGTGAAAGAAATTAATAAATAGATAATCAATCTACCCAGAAAATCAATCAACAATGGGGATTAAAGCAATATTTCAACGTTGCACAAAATAATAAGGGATGAGAGGGTAAGAGAATCACTTAGACTTGCAAGACAAAGATTAGTAAAAAATGCAGGACTAGTCATAATAAACTCCGCGATGGAAGGATTGAACACAACGACGGCGGAAACAGCAGCGGTAGCAGCAACCTGAGAAGCCACGATACCATAAACTTTCCCAACGAAAGCCTGACGTTTGGTGATCTGCAACAACTCATTTTTCGCTTTAATCTTGTCATCCTCGTCGTGTTTCAAGGCCACATGATTTGCCCTTGTAGCTGCATGATGAACATGCACAGTTTCTTCTTGAAGTTTGCCCTTTCGTTCAGTTGAATATTGCTGGAAAAAGAAGAAGCGAGCGAGGGGATGGGTGGAAGGCTGGAGTCGACCGCGGTGGCCATTGAGGGGTGAAAATGAAGGGAAGCTGGTGGTGGGGGGTGGGGGTGGAGTAGGGTTCAGCGCGGGGGTTTGGAAGAGGGTTGAAAACGGCGTGGACGTGGCTGAGGGTACGGAAAGCACAGCTTGGTGCGGTGGAGGCGCTGGAGGAGAGAAGGCGCCGGAGGGTTGGGGTGATCCGAGACCTAGCACGAGTAAGGGATTGCATTGTGATGCGATTTGTGAGTAACCGTAAATGATAACTGTCTAAGAGCAGAGCAGTAGGAAGAAGGAGAAGCAAAATTAATTAGAGCTTTTTAAAATGAAGGGACTCAGGGAGTAAGTAAGAAGAGCAGGGACTATTAAATTAAATAAGCGCTAAAAACACTCTTTCCTTGCTCATCAAGATTACAGTGTACGAGTAGGAAACAGTTTCTTTTTTTTTTTTTCTTTTTTTCTCTCCTTCGTCGAACAAAATTTAACTTAGTATTGTTTATACCATTATTTACACCTACGGTAATCATGTAATTGCTCAAAATGGATGGCCACGATTTAATCCTCTAAAGTCCTATGGATGGTTGGATTTAGTCCACCCTAGACCAAATTCAACAAGGAAAGAGTTGAATATTGATTTAATTTCCTTAATTACTCCCAAATTACTTATGGAAATTATGAAATCAAATGAATTAAATGATTTCAAACAGCAAGACCGCCCCATTTTACTCCAAGAATTGGGTTTGACCGGTCTAGGCCATTAAAACCGGATTTGGGCCCTCCCGGGTTAAACTTTTTACAAGTTTTCAATTAAGGACAATGAGATTAGGGTTTCGAAATTGAGGTTGAAGATGAATGAATTGGGAAACATATCTTTTATTAAAGTTGTTCCAAATATTATGAAGAACACTCTGTCCAAATTTCAGCTCATTCTGAGCCCGGAAGAAAACTTGCATTTTGTGCAATTAAGGACATAATTCAATCCCGAGACATTTTTTGCATGGCGATTTCACCAATTGGCACAATAACTTGGTTTTCATGTAATATTGATGCTATTTGGAGGAATTTAGGCATGTTTGTCCATTTTCATAACTTTTCACTTTAATTCAATTAAGGACAGTATGGCTAAATTAGCTCGGTTTAAGCCATTGCCTTAATCGATTTTTCATGATTTTGTCATATGATCATGGTGATATGATATTTAGCCTAATCCCATGTCCAATTGATCAAGTTTAAAGTTTCGTGGCATTTGGAATCCGTTTCAGCACCATTTGGCTCCTCCGCACTTGGTTTTTCACCCTTGCTTGCTGCACCGAGACTTTTGGAGTCAATTTAATTCAAAATTCAGTAATTAATTGTTATAATTATCATAATTAAGGGGCAAAAACGTGGTGGACTTTCTCTTGGCTGTTTTGGTTGAATTTTCCTTAATTAAAGGGATTTACATCATGAATTAAATTCAGAAGATAATGCAGAATCAAGAGGGAGTTAATCTGGACCGTCGGATTGCATCTAACCCTAGGAGGCCGGCCCCTATATAAAAAGAGCAGCCTCCAACGAAAAGGACCTCTCCAACAACCTCTCAAAAAACCTCTCCTCAGAGTACAACACTTGCCCAGTGCAAATCAATCAAGCCCAGTGCTTCTTTTATCATTTTTCCAACAAGCCTCAGAGCTTTCATCTTTATTTCTCAATATTGTTCATCAAGTTCTTCACTTGATTCTCTTTTTATTATTATCAATCTTGTTCTTACAAGAAATCTCTTGTATTTACTTTTCATTTGCAATCAAATAACAAAACCTTGTTATTTTTCCTTTCATGAATCAAGAAAATATCATTTTTTACAGCAATCCTTTTCATGTTTTCTGAATCTGGAATCAATGATTTAAACACGTTTGTGTGACTTTGATTCAGGACTCGCAACTCGTTTGATTTACTTTATGTTTGCTGCACTCCAAGCAATCATTTACTTTTCACTGCATTTTTTCTCAATTTTTACTACAAAATTGAACTTTTATTTTTACTTGCATCTTTTTCTCAATTTTTAAGACAAAATTGATCTTTTAATTTTCATCGCACTTTTTATCAATTTTTGGATAAAATTGATTGGCACGCTCGGTACCCTTTCACCAAGAACTCCAAAGAGATTTTTTGGCGCGAACAAGTATATTTTGGAGTAAAAACTAAAAAGGAATGATAAATATTTTGGTTTACTTTGTTAGAATATAATAAAAAATTAGTATCAAATCAATTACCTCTCCTGATCCATACATTCCAATTTAACAACAATAGGGAAATCTAAAATCCTTGTGTTAGCCTGAATTTTGAAGGATTTTCTAAAATATATAAGTATCAACAAGGATCATCTAAAATCTGCGGAACAGAACAGAGTTTTCTGATTCCACTCATCCGAATATTATCCATACCTACATTTTGTAGTACCGTGATTATGAAGAAACCACTGTGCTGTTTAAACACAATGACATTTTGGTGCTCTACGAAGTTAGGGATGACACATCCAATTTCCAAATGCATATAAATTAGGTAAATAAGATTTAGTAAAAGAAATTTGTGCTAGCAAAAGATTAGTAAAAGCAAGCATATAGTACTTGATGAAGGAAAAAGATAACATGCACATTGATCAATTTCCAAAAGTCAATCCATCAAACACATTGTGGCCAAAAAAAAAAAAATCCATCAAACACATGTGATTCACGTAAACAACATATTCCAACAGCAAATTCTTGTTCTCAGCAGATAGAATCTTCACCCTAATCCCAGAACAGAACCTGGACTTGGAGTTGGACTGGCAAAAGAGCTATTCCTATACAGATTGCAAGGCGGTGGTGAAGCTAATGCTTCCTTTTCCGCTTAGCCAAGATTCGCATAATCTTAAGGAACAGGTTGAGAATGTCCAAGTAGATACTGGTTGCAGCTGTGATGTACTCATCATACTTGTAGCGCTTTATCAGGTTGTTAGTGTGTAAAACCAAGTAACCACAGAAAAGCAAAGCACCAAAAGCATTACAGACAATGGAGTCAATGCCGGGAACTGGATACACAAAAATCTGCACACATGACAACACAAAAGTTTGCAAGGTTAGCTCAGGAAGACAGTAAATTAGGAGACATAGGATTATAAATTAGAATATGCAAAACATCTATATATGCTGAATCTGAAAATTACATCAATCAATCCAATTGCGACCATGGCAACAAGGGGAGGGTATACGATTGGTTCAAGAAAGCCAAAATCCTTGCCCCTCTTAGCAGCCCAGATGGTGTAACCAGTCAGAGAAGTAACAGCAACTGCTGTTGTAGTCAGAGCCTCTAGCACAACTTTTCCTGTAAACCCATCAAAGATGTAACAATTTCATCTTCATATACATAATCAAAGAGAAATGATAATGTAGAATCTGATACTCTACTTAATTGTTGGTAGATATATATGTAAAATGGAGTAATTAAAGAAAATACCTACCATCGGTAAAAGCACAACATAAACCAACCACTAGACTCTGCATCAGGGTGAAAGCTCCAAGAGCAATGAAGTTCAAGGGGTACACTTTCTCATAAACGTGCACTGGCAACAATGCTGCCAAAGAAAATTGTTCAGTCCATGAGAAAATCTTATATAATTACCATTCAACAGCATCCAAATATATATAATGGTTCATTGTAAATCCAATATTCTACCATAGGCAATTAAATTATCTTCAATCTCTACGCATCCTAAATTAATCAACAGCAAATGTATGTAAATGGTCATATATGTCTAATATAAGTCGCAAAGCAACTTTAATTAGCCCTTCCCAATGAACTCTATCAACACCTTATGTGTTACACTTTATCCCTATTTCTTGAGGATTATTCAGAAAACCCATTATTCTGAAACTCCTCAAGAAGCCAAAGATTTCAATCTTGAAATAATTAAATACTACAAGAAATCAATCAACAATGGGGATTTAAATACAATATTCAACATTGCACAAAAATAATGATAAAGGGATATTGAAACGATGAAAGAATTCAGAGCCTGCTGGAGAGAATCACTTACAGAGAAGACTTCCAATAATAAGACTAATAAGATGTTCAGGACTTGCTTTAATAGACTCGGCGATGGAAGGATTGAACACAACGACGGACGAACGACAGCGGTAGCAGCAAGCTGAGAAGCCACGATACACTTTCCAAATGAAGACCTGACGACGTTTGGTGATCTGCAACTCTTCCCCTTCAGTGGCCACATCAGTTGTCCCTGTAGTTGCATGGTAAACATGTTCGGTTCCCTGTTGGGGTTTGCCTTTGAATATTGCTGAAAGAAGAAGCGAGCGAGTGAATGGTTGGAGGCCCCATCGGGGTTTGGAAGAGGGGTGAAAGCGGTGTGGGCGTGGCTGAGTGTACGGAGACCACATCTTGGTGCGGCGGAGGCGAGGAGATGTGGGCGTGGCTGACAGTAAGGAAACCACAGCTTGGTGGGGCGGAGGCGCCGGAGGAGAGGAGGTATGGGAGTGGCTGAGGGTACGGAAACTACAGCTTGTTGCGGCGGAGCACGAGCAAGGGATTGCATTGTGATGTAATTTGTGAGTGGCCGTAAATGGTAACTGTCTAAGAGCAGAGTGGAGCAGTAGGGGGGATGCAAATGTAAAGGCTTTTCGTTTTGGAGCTTGTGGGGCAAGAAAATGGAGTAAGGGACTAAATAACTGAGCGCAAAAGGTTAAGGAACTCCACCTTTAAAAAAAAAACAAAATTCACCAAAAAATATATATATATTTCAATTGAATTTTTCTATTTCTCTTGAAATTGCTTTTGTATCAAGTTCCAGGGCATCATTTTGGAAAGAAGTGAGCTAAAAGATGGGAAAGGATAGGAGTTTGTAATTTGTACTTATCTTTATCTTAAGAGTCAATGCTTTTCAACTGCCTTTCTTTACTATTTGTGAGGAGATTGGATTATGGTGTTATATAATGACGTTACATGAATTTTAATCAATCAATTATTAATGTCCAGGGCATTTCCATTCATCTACCATATAGACTAGTAAAACTACATGCCTTGGCCATAAATACCAGCTTTTGGGTGTGTTCAGAATGATTATGCCTCTCCAGTCTCCAGTTTCCACTACTCACTTTTGGTCTCTTTAGCTAGAGGCAAATTAAAAGAATCCACCAGCAAAACTATGTTTAATGGGTGTTGTGTACTGTTAGTTTGAATTTAACATCTAATCTTCTACTCAATTTAATATCATTTACAAAACAATGCAGGCAAAAACAAAAACTAGATCCGTTGAGAATTATTGTCTACATAGATACAATGGGAAAAGCAACTCCTCAACTTAAACAGGCTTCATGACCAGAATGTATTAAGGAAATATATTGAACAAAGAGAGAAGCAAAGCAATCATAAAGTTGGGATAATAATAATTCCAGTCATGCATCCACATATGAGGTTAAACTGCAAATTGGAGCAGCCAGTATACCGAAATCACAAGATAAAATGACAAAATGTGCTATATAGACATTAGACAGTAATACTTTTCCTATTTTTTAGATGATTTGTTCAATCGCCATAAGCTGATTTCTTGCCAACCCTGCCTTGTGAGATTTTCTGTTCTGTACAACTAATTATCGGTTGATCTCAGCACCCGCAAGATGGAAATGAACAAGTTCAGGATGTCAAGATAGAGAGTGGCAGAGGCCAAGATGTAATCATCGTATGTGAAGCGCTTGATCAGGTTGTCAGTGTCGTAGACTATGTATCCACAGAAAATCAGGGCACTAATTCCACCATAGATGGCAACAGATGTTGGGCCAAGTGGGAAGAACATCTGCATGGATAATAAAACATACATTAGTAAAAAACACCGGTGTGCGGAAGCACAAGTAATAAAATTCAACTTCCAATTGCATAGGTAGATAGCTGAGACATCTCACCTGGATCAGACCAGTTAGGATGAGGATAATCAGGCTGGTGAACAAAATTGGTCCAAGATAGTTGAAGTCCTTGCCCTTCTTAGATGCCCAGAAAGTGTACCCAGTAAGAGATACAACCACAGCTGCAGTCAAAATTAGTGCTTCAAGCACAATTCTTCCTGAAATCATACAAAGAAAGCAGATAGTTAAGAGTACATTCCAAGATTTATAACTAGACCTAGAAATTTTAACAGCAAGAATCGAGTAATATACTAACCATCAGTATTAGCGCAGCTCAGACCAACTGTAAAACTCAGTGACACAGTGAACAGGCCAAGGATGACCAAGTTGACAGGGTGCTTCTGGTGATAGACGTGCAAGGGCCACAACACTGCATGAAAGAAGTTATTTAGTTATATAGCATGACATAGCAATGTTACACAACAAAGAAAACACCCTCCGTTAAGACTATAACTAAACACTTGGGAGAAACGGAGGCATTAATGACTCAAGCTAAGTAGATTACATATAAACAGGGACTTTTTGTCTGCTTTTAACCAATCTAAAATGGAAGATATTTTTTATTCAGGTTTAATATCAATCTAACATAAGGTTGAGGAAAACTAATACTTCAATGACTACTTAAGCTAGAGACCAAACTTCCATACTTATCAGCACCCAAATGAAATAAATATAGTTCATTAGAGAAAGTACTATACACTATACAATATCAGGCTTTAGGGTCTACGATAACCAAAATTATAGAAAAGAGAACTTTTAGTTTCCAAATATATCAAATGCATTATACCCACCAAATAGAAAGGTAAATATGTTAAATTACAAAAAAGCTAAATGACTTTAATGAGAGCTCAATGGTTCATGCACCATTTATCACATTAACAATACAAACTAACTGCAAGGCAAAAACCAGTTAACTGTTTCACATAAAGGTAACGTTATCAAAGAAAAGCAACAAAGTAAGCAAAAGTCACAAGTGATCAATACTAATCTTTCAATTGTTTAAACTGGTTTTAAGTCCTTACTCCCTACTTCCCTTCATCCTATGCAAACCATCAAAATAAACACAAAGACCACCAAAACTAGGCTAGGTTAAGAGTAATGCAGAACATTTCATATAAGAACACAATATGACATAAAATGGCAGAAAATGAGACAAAAATAAGTCCTACAACTATAAATTGCCTAGAAAAGGCAACTGAATAAAGCAGCCAACAGATAGAATACATTTCTAGTGACAATGGCAGAAAATTCTCAAATTCTTTACTTAAACCCTAAATAATCAACTGCAAACGTAGCCTTCACCCCTTTCTTCCAAAGATTCTCTAATCTCTTACATAAAGCATCATGTATTGCAATTAAATAATATATCGTCATTTTCACATGATTCAATAGCCAAATTTTGTTCATCCGTAAAAAACGTAGATTTAAGCGAATCAAATCTGACCTTAACCAAACGCCCTGAAAAGATTAAATTCATAATAATAAAGATTGAAATTTGCTCTAATTAACATATTAGATATCACAATAGTATCTAACGAACCCTAACAAAAGATAGTTCCACAAAGATTTCAGGTATAATGATTAAAGCGCGTGAAAGAAAAAAATCAACATTGAAATTGAAATTTAAAGAAATGAAAAGGGGAGAAAAGAAGAGGGCTTACAGATGAAGGGAATCAAAGCGAGAAACAGCAAGAGGCCAGAGCTTCCGCGGAGGAGCTCGTTGACCGAAGGCGACAAGACCACGATGGAGGAGACGATGGTGGTCAACACAAGCTGTGCGCCCAGGATCCCGTAAACCTTTCGGATAAAGCCCCATCGGAGCTGGTTCTCGCCGTAGCTAATTCCCGGGTACAGAGTCTCCCCTGACTCTAGATCTATGTCATCCGCCTTGCTGGCGCCGACATTGTTCACGCGATCGTATCCAAACATTTTCTTTCTCCCTTTTCTTTTCTTTTCTCGGAAAATTTGAGAGGGGACAGAAACTCATAGGAAAATTTGTTGGCATATATATATATATATATATATAGCGGTAGCCAATCAGAATGGGTTGGTAAGTTGGGGCCCACGCATTATTAGGAGCTGATGATCAATCGCTACAATGAGACTTGAGAGTTGAGAGAGTTTACTTTATAGTTATACTTTAATAACTTTTTTAATTTATTTTTTCCCTAAAGTTTCCAAAATCTTTTTTGGCCAAATTTCATTAAGCTTTTTTTTTATTAATTTTTTTGGTTAAATTTTTATTAAAAAATTTCATTAAGCTTTTAATCTAACATATTACATATATAAGATTAGATTAACATTAAGGAAAATAAAAGAGAGAAAAAAGAAGGAAAATAGTAGAAACTTTGTTTGTTACGCTTTTAGGCTTTGGCTTAGTTATTTACTATGCCTTATTTTTAAATTCTTTTGGGGATTTTGAAAAAATAAAAATAAAAAATTATACAAACTGAACTTTCATAGGAATTAGGATCAAACTATGGAATATCCCATTAACTGACTCAAGCTTCCAATTTCCTGGAAAAATCCATGGAAAAAATTTGTGCAAAATGGTAAACATTGACCATGTCAATATCCCTAATAAGGGTTACAGTTACATTACATGCATTACACAAAAGAACTACTGGAAAAAGCATTTGCTTGATTGATTTCCAGGATCTCTGCTAACCATGATTCAACAAAACTGGGATCCGCTTTGCACAACCTGGTTACCAGGGAGTGACATAAGCTTGTTTGAAGTGCATAACCCAATCTAAACATGAAACTTAAAGCAAATAAAGAATCATCTAACCGATCACTTTGTAAGAGACTGTGAATGAGTCCCTCAAAAGTCTTATGATATGGTCTGAGTCTCTCCTCCTGCATTCTTACCAACCATTTCATCCCCTCTGCAACATCTCCTTCCTTACACAAAGCGGCAATGAAACAATTGTGAGTAGAGGCTTGTGGTTTTATACCCCAACTCTGCATAGCGGTAAGAAATTTCTTGGCATCTTGCAAGCGACCCACCTGACATAACTTTTCTATTATAGGGGTATAAGTAAATCTATCAGGCTGCAAACCCTGCGCCAAGAGCTCTTTCAACAGATTTTGACCCTTGGCAACCTCACCGTTCTTGCAAAAGCCCTTGATCAGAGTGTTGAATGTGATCAAATCACGAATGATGCCCTTTTGAGGCATTTCTTGGAATAAACCATAAGCCTCATTCATCCTTCTGTGCAAACAAAACCCTCCAATAAGTATATTGTAACTCCAAGTGGTTTCCCCAAAACCTCTCTCAAGCATCTCCTGATGTAGCTTTTTTGCCTCTTCGAGGTCATGGAGCTGACATAACCCATAAATCAGCGCATTGTAAGTGTATTCATTTGGGGGTATTCCTTTATTAATCATCTCAAACCACAGTTTTCTAGCATTCCCAATCTCCCCTATCTTACATAGAGCATAAATCATTGTTGTATACATGACCCTATCCGGAGCATACCCTCTATCCTTTAGATCATTGAAGATCCTATAACCTTCTAATGGGTTTCCCTTCTTACAGAGTCCGAGTATGAGTTCCTGATATGTATAAATATCTGGATGGCAATTCCTAGCTATCATTGTGTGAAGAAGTTCAGATACTCTAAAAAATTCCCCTCTTTTGCAAAATGCTCTAATCAATTTCTGAAACACAACAGTATTCGGCACCAACCCTTCTTCCAAAACCTGTTGAAGAAGCTGATAACCTTCCATAGCTTTCTCTTCATTACAAAAGGTTTGAATCAAACACCCAACAGTATCAATATCCACAACAACACCTGAATCTATCATATTCGGATACAATTTCCACACAAGATCATTTCTGCCAACCTTAACACAAGCCAACAATGCCATATTCCATGTTTTGATTGATGGACGATATCCAATCTTATTCAAGAAGGAAAATAAATAAACTGCTTCCTCAACCAATCCAGCCTCAGAAAGACATCTTAAGTAACACTCTAAAGAACTTGGCTTGGGCCTAAAACGCGTCTGTTCAAGAAAATTCCCTGCTGCCTTACAGGCCTTAGCCTCCACAAGCTTATCAAAAAGCACATTACAGGAATCAACATCAGGCGAAAACTCATACTTAGATCGCAGCCAATGAAAGAAACGTAGAGACAGAAGCACATTCCCCTGCTGTTTCAAAAGCTCCCGAAAGAACCAGGGATCCGAAAAATTAACAGAAGGGAAACTTGAGAGCAGAGTTTCCTCCCACCAGGGTATTGTTCTAGTAATTTTGCAAACTTGTTTTACAATGTCTAAACTCTGTTGGTCTATAGTATCATTCACAAGCTCTCTACTTTGATTTTGATTCTCTCTAAATTCCTTCCTAATAAAGTTAGTGTCTTTGGAATCCACATTGAGATTTCTGATCTGGGTATTAGGGTTTTGGAGAGTACAAGGGTTTTGCCTAACGAAGGCTATGATAGATGATGGAGCTCTAGACATGGAGTATCAGTTTTTTGACTAATTTTAATCAATGGGTATATCCTATTTAATGCAAAGATGAAAGATTTAAGGTAAACAACTCAATAAGAAGTGCCTGGAAATATAGAAGAATCAAAATTGAACTTACTGAGAGATGGGATTTGGGATTCTAAGCGAAGTTGAAAAATTGGGAGGTGGAATCATAAGCCAACGATTGAATTACCAGGCAAAGATTGAGACTTTATTGGACTGCTACGATTGACAGATTGATCAGAGCTGAAAGCCATAAGAAAGGGGAAAGCTTTGCGGCTGAATCTCTGCTGGCTGGTGGAGGTGGCCTTCTCTCTGTTTTTTTTAAAAAGTAAACTATCTGAAGTGAACTACGCTATGG
>AWUE01015346.1:0-11607 GCA_001974825.2 Corchorus olitorius
GAGTTTTTTTTTTCTTTTTAGATTTTCTTTTAATTTCTTTTTATCTTTTAATAAGTATTGGTTGGACAATTCATTTAGTTTAAATGGGTATGAATATGTCAATATTAGCAAGAGGATTTAAATCTTTGATTAATGATAAATAGAAAAAAAAATTTCTTTCTTTTTTTTAAAAAAAAAACATACTTTCAATCCGAAAAAATCTTTGTGCATGAGTTTTGATGTTGTTTTACTTGAATGATTTTGAATGATTAAGTTTTGAAAATTTGAAGGTTGAGAGAATTTGAGAGAATTGAAAAGTTTGAAATTTGATGGAAAATAAAGTAAATGGCAAAATAGTCCAAAGGGGGGACGGTGACTTGTAAAAGGGGGCGGTATTTAGTAACACCCAAAAAAAATTACGCTATGGATTGAAAAAAAAATGGGTTGAAGTTTTGGAAAAAAAAAAAAAAACAACTATGGGTTGGAGTGAGGGCAAAAAGGTAAAAACATGCTAAGTTTTTCAACTTCTAATAAATAAATGTAACTATTCGTCTATTCCCTTTAAGTCATGGATTATACAGAGATTGAGAAAAGCACTAGCAAGTAAATGTAATCTCATCAAGATAATTCAATATGACTTTCCCCTTGAATTTATAGTGATATATAGTGATACATATCTTCTCATTTGTAACAAGACCTAGCAAGTAAAATGTTTTTTCTTTTAGGAAATATCAAGTACTAAAATGTTAGAAAGTGAAGAATAGAGCTTTTGTATATATAAAAAGTCAACCATTTCCATTATATGTAGGATGTGAATTTTGGACTCTATAAGGGGTTGTGGAGTTGACACATGTCTATTTTTTAATTAATTAAGTTTTAAATATTTTAATCTAGTTCATAGGGGACACATGTCATCCTTCAGGACCCACATGTGTAGTCTGCTAAACTCCACAAACAGTGTATTGAATAATTTTCCTTATAGGATATATTTTCAATAAATCATCTAAAACATGTATATTAGGCTCTTTTTTTTGTTGTTAAAACCATAAAGTTTAAAATTACACCACCGCCATCAGGCATTTGGCCTGGTGGTGGAGTACTGGACTCTTAGTTCCAGCCTACCTAGATCATGAGGTCTTGGGTTCAACTCTCACGGAATGTGAGTTTGTTTGTAATTTGTTTGTTTATTTAGTAGGTAGGGTATTCCTGTGTGTTTGTATTCTCAATCTCCTCATATCAGCTTGAAAGGCAACCAACACTTCCTGTGGTGGAGAACGAGCATCCGAGCTTAGAGTTAGAGAGCCTATATGCACTGAAATCCAACACTTCCTGTGGTGGAGAACGAGCATCCGAGCTTAGAGTTAGAGAGCCTATATGCACTGAAATTACCCTCCCTCAAGGTATCTTGGTTGAGGTATCTTGGCAAGAGCAATTCCAATCTCGACGAAGAAGATCCGTTGATACTTAGAATTAGAAGTTGTAACAAGATTACTTAAAAGAAAAAATATGATGACATCATACAAGAGATTATTTAGAAAAAAAAAGAATATTGACCTAAATGATTAAGTAATAGAGATATACTAGTATATATCATATAGTATGTGAATAAGTACTACAAAAAGAAAATTAAAAGAAAAAAAGAAGGTGATAGTAGGGTTTTTTTTTTTTCGGGGGGGAAAGGTGGTGATGTAGTAGTTAAATACACATTAAAAAAGGATTTATAATATAATAAAATAATGAATGATGGGCTATAGTAACTATAGCCAGGACAGAAGTCACAGAGCAGAGAAGAGAGCCCAAAGCTGAAGAAAAGCGGTCAAATGGAAGATTAGGATCCAATAGCAGCAACAACCCCTTCGTGTCTCCTTCCAAAAACCCCTTGATTTTCCCATCTCTTTCTTCCTTTTCTTTCTCTTTTCCCTTTTGCCCCATAATTTCCCGCCAAAAAAAAGGAGAATCAGAGACAGATTTTACAGATTCTGCATTTCGACTCCAAACCCAGTTATGGGCATTGATTCAGGCTCGAGCCAATTCACTGATTTGAAAAGGTAATCCATGCTCACGTATTTTGGGGGAAAAACCCCTGATTTGAATTTGCCTTAATTTTTCGTTAGTCCCGTTTAGTTTATTTGTGTGATGCTTTATCTGAACTCTCTTAGCGTGTTGAATTTCTGGGTTTATCTTTATTTCTTCATCAAATTATTGTGTATAATAACTTTCCAATTCCTAGTTCATTATAGAATCTGCATAGAAGTTGAACCAAGCAGAAGAAAGTTCTTAACTTTATTTCTTTTCTGTAAATGGGGACGTTAGGATTATAAAGATGCAGGTGGAAATTTTTTTCTTTGGATTTAACCTATTAAATGATGCATTTTTTCTTTTACAAAAATGTTGATTAATTAGCGAAGTTTTGAATAAATTTTGCACTCCCAGGAAAAGCAGTGTACTTGGAGTTGCTGAGCTAGAAAGATGAATTGAAAACCATATTGGGTGATCTTCTAATTATTTGCTTTTAATCAAGGCAGCTCAGATATTAATACTAATAGTGAAGAATGTATGAATGCTATGGTTGTCAAAGCTTACCCTGTTGGTATGGTGCATATGAGTACTAATGGCCATGTGGAAGATGAAGGAGAGTCTGGAATGGAACCTTATCTGGGTTTGGAGTTTGATTCAGCAGACGATGCACGGGAGTTCTATGGTCAATATGCTATACGTGTTGGGTTCAGAATTCGGACAGGTCAGCTGTATCGCTCAAGAACTGATGGGTCAGTTTCATCGAGAAGATATGTGTGCTCAAAGGAAGGGTTTCAGTTGAATTCAAGGACTGGTTGTCCCGCTTTCATTAGGGTACAGAGACGTGATTCGGGCAAGTGGGTTGTTGACCAAATTCAGAAGGATCATAACCATGAACTCGGGCCTGCAGGAGAAAACTCTTCACTTATTTTGCAGCCGAAACCTCCTGTGGTTACAAAATCCTTGGTTGAAGTGTTGCGTAGGCCAAAAGTCAAATTTCCAGAAAAATTAGAAAATGGAGGAACGAGCCTATCTGGCATCATTAACGTCAAACGGCCTAAACGAGGTGGAGATGGGGGGCAGTCTAGAGCTGAACCATACACAGGTTTAGAATTTCATACATCCAATGAAGCATATGAATATTATCAAGCATATGCTGAAGTTACTGGGTTTAGAGTTCGGATTGGTCAGTTGTTTCGCTCAAAGAATGATGGGTCAATTACCTCCCGCAGATTTGTGTGCTCAAAGGAAGGGTTTCAGCACCCTTCGAGAGTAGGTTGCGGGGCATTTATGAGAATTAAGAGGAAAGACTCTGGAACTTGGATGGTAGACCGTCTTAATAAAGATCATAATCACGATCTTGAAGGGCATATGGTGTGCCAGAAAAAAGTTTCAACAGCTCCTAAGAAATTCATAGAGGAGGAAGCCCGTGGCCTTTTCTCTAAGGATTTAGTTGAGGTAAATAATGGCAAGCTTAATATAAGCCAAGGAAACAAAATTGGAAGTGATTGGTACTCTGTACTCTTGGAGTATTTTCAAACCAGACAAGCAGAAGATACTGGATTCTTTTACTCAGTAGAGGTTGACAATGGTAATTGCAGGAGTGTTTTCTGGGCAGATGGCAGGTCTAGATTTTCATGCAGTCAATTCGGTGATGTTATTATTTTTGATACCTCATACAGGATGAGTAACTATGTGGTGCCATTTGCAACATTTGTTGGAGTAAACCACCACAAGCAGCCAGTGCTTCTGGGATCTGCACTGATTGCTAACGAATCGGAGGAGTCTTTTACTTGGTTGTTTCAAACATGGTTCAGGGCAATGTCTCGGCGCCATCCTCAGTCAATTATTGCTGATCAAGACATAGCCATCCAGCAAGCCATCGCTAAAGTCTTCCCTGGGACTCATCATCGCTTTTCATTGTGGCAGATTAGAGCCAAGGAGCGAGAGAATTTCCGGTCATTGCCTAATGAATTCAGATATGAGTATGAAAAGTGCATTTATCAAAGTCAGACAACTGTTGAGTTCAATGCCTCATGGAATTCACTTATAAATAAATACTGCTTGAAGGAAAATGTCTGGCTAAAGCATATGTATGAAAAGCGTGAAAGTTGGGTTCCATTGTATCTACAGGGCAAATTTTTTGCCGGCATCCCTACAGGTGAAAGTATTGAATCGTTCTTTGGTACACAGGTGAATGGCCAAACCCCACTTAGAGAGTTTATCTCACGATATGAACAAGGGCTTGAGCAACGCCGTGAGGAGGAAAGGAAAGAAGATTTCAACTCTTTTAATTTGCAGGCTTTTCTGCAAACAAAAGAACCACTTGAAGAACAATGTAAAAGGCTCTACACTTTTACAATCTTCAAAATATTTCAAGATGAGCTTCTGCAGTCTTATAGTTATATTGGGATAAAGACTTACGAAGAAGGGACTATTAGCAGGTTTGTAGTTCGACGATCTGGAAACGAGAATGACAAACATGCTGTTACCTTTAGTGCAGTCAACCTCAGTGTTAATTGTAGCTGTCAGATGTTTGAATCTTCAGGGGTATTGTGCAGACATGTCTTGAAAGTGTTCAAATTGTTGGACATAAGGGAACTTCCTCCTCAGTATATCGTATATCGGTGGATGAGAAATGCTGAGTATCGTATTTTTTGTGGTGCCGAGTCAGGCATGAGTTCCCAAGAACAAAAGTCCTTTATGGTCTGGAGTTTGAGAGAAACTGCTTGTAAATATGTAGAATGGGGGACAGCATCTGTAGAAAAATATAAACTTGCAAATGAGATACTGCGTGAAGGTGGGAAAAAGCTATGTTGATTAAGTTAACTTCTTGAAATTAGCTCTTTAGGCTGAATCCTGTATGTTGATTAGCGGTTTTTTCAGTTCTTTTTTTTTTTTGATGGTTTGGACTCTGGATGCAGCTGCAGATTGAAAACTTGATTTTGATTAACAATGCCTTTTGTGTACTTTATATCAGATTTGCTAATTTCTTGAGATTAATTTCTTAATGTGATCCTTTATTTATCTGTTCTAAACACAGGCTGAAAAGTTCTTTAAGATATGGCAGGCACAAGGTTTTAGTCCAAATAGACTTGACTTAAGAATTGTCCACTGGTAATTCTTCCAAGCTTTAACCACTGGCAAATGAAATGAAAGCAAAAAGAATCCAATTGAAGGAAGCATTTCTATACTCAAAAAGTGTTTGATTTTAATACAATTTGATTGAAGTAATTGAGCAGAATGACATTTGGGTTACATAGAAAATACACAACAGTAATGTAATGAGACATGAAAAAGAAAAAGAAAGTCAGTGGCGTGAATCTGTTGTTCCACCAAGTGTTTGAATAATTGCTTCAAGGAGTTTAATTTCCTTATCACGCTTAGAGATTTCTTCTTGCTTTGCTCGCAATTCTTCCATGTGAAGTTCAAATACTTCTGCAAACCATAGAAATTAGAATCAATACAACTTGTTTTGCATTTGGGCATAGCCTAAAAATAATCAAACACAAAAAGATTCATACTGGTGGTGTTCTCGAGCTCTTTTGTAACCTCTTGAGCTCTTAATTCAGCAGCCTTTTGGGCAGCCTCGGCCTGTCGTTTCTCAGAACGAGCACGCGCCGCCGCTGTTATCGCCGCATCCACCTCCCTTTCCAGCGTCTCCACCCTTTTTTCAAGAACCTTCAACTCAAACACCCCAATCATCAAAAAATTTGGCAGATCAATGAAAAATTAAAACCCCAGATCATGAACTCAAACCTTAATTGTTCTGGCTTGTTCAGAAGTAAGAGAGGCTTTGGCAAAAGAATCTTCATCGACAAAAACGGCTTTCTTGAGAAGGATTTTTTGAAGAGAATCTAAATTGGAAGCCATCTCCGTCAGATTTGCTATGGCTCCGCTCCATCTCTCTTCGCTTCCTTTCCCTTTCTCCTGCTCCATCTTTTTTTTTCTTCTTTTTTTACTTCTTCCTCCTCTTTCCAAGTTCATAAGTAGATTCATCAAGTTAATTTCACGGGCTTTGTTATATCCATTGGGCCAGTATGGTTTAAAGATCCATGAAAATTAAAACCCAATTGAATATATAATATGGGTATATGGGTTGGGTTTTGTTTTGCATTATATCTATAATAATAAATATTGGACCGACAAGACAAGTCTTAAATAATTTGGTGAAAATACACGTGTTAGTAGATCGGTGCAATAGCGGTGTGATTGACACTGTTTAGCAACTGTACAGATGAGATTACACGGTACAGATTAGATTAGGTACTGTACAGATGAGATTATTAGAGTAGCTATTGAAACAGAGTTTACACTTAAGCTCCGTTTGGAGACAAAACGGTGATGAAACGATTACAGATAAGAAGCACTTGTTTGGTTCGCCGATTTCTCTATGTTAACTTATATATCATATATATTGCTTTAGTCTTCGGATTTCTATATAAACCTTTTTTTTTGAATGATTCTAAAAACCTTTTTGCTAGCTTACCAAAGATTATTATATATATTATATGTTTGATGGGGTTAGATTTTGTACTGTATAATATCATTATATCATTATTCACAAATTATCATTAATCTCATAATTCTTTGTCCATTCGCATCTTACTTTTATATATATATATTATAAGCAAGAAGAATCTAATTACGAAAAACTTTATGAACTTGGCGAGGCCTATAAATACCTCCCTCCGTCCCATATTATCTGTCCCTTTTGGGTCAAACTAATCATACATTTGACCTTTAATTACAAAAAATATATATACAATCAAATTTTCGAAAAATATGTTTTGAAAAGCTTAAAATTTAACTTAATCAAAACATAATTTTTTAAAAATTTATTTTTATATAATTTTTTTCTAATTAAAGGTCAAAGTTAGGAAACTTTGACTCAAAAGGGACAGATAATATGGGACTGAGGGAAATTAGTCTTTTTGGGTCATGTGTGATTTGACAATGAGAGGCTATACTAGGTAGGTTAATGGTTTATTAGTCTTTTTGCCTCTTGAATTATATGGAGTTAAAGATTAAAATTGAGAGACAATTTGTCTCGTGAACTTCCCAAATTCAGGATAATTTGCCTCCTCTGTTGGGGGTAAAATGTCTTGAACTTAGGAAGTTTAGGGGCTAATTATCTTGAATTTTGAAATTCTTGAGGCAAAATATCCTAATTTGAAGCTCATGAGACAAAACGTCCTTGACGCAATAGTGCAAAGGCAAAAAGGCTAATAAGCCCTAGGTTAATATAAATAGATCTTACAAGGACCTTTATAAAACACATTGGAAATTAAAGCTCCATAATTTCTCTACTCATCTGAACTTCAAATTCCCAGCTGGAGGGTTACTCATGTTCCTAGATAAACTCACTAAGGGAGGGTTTTCAAGGCGTAATGGTCTGTTGGTCGATCTCTTTGTTAATTATGGCACTCTGGTTTGATGTTGTTTGGCTTGTAGTTAATTCCGCTGTTGTTTCCTGTTCGTGCAGCCTCGCTCGGTGGCCATGGCTGCATCACCAAGTTGCCAGATGATAAATGTTACTATTTTTACGATTTTGGTTATGAAATTTTGGTATGGACTCCAACGGCAATAGGATATATACCTCAATTATTTTCAATAATTAGATTAGAATTCATCATATAATTTATTTACCCTCTTTTCCTTGATTATACCCAGAAATCATATTAATTGGTTGGTTGCAATGCCGGGTTGGTTGCAATACCGGTGCCACCTAACAAAGGCATACAGCTCCTAATTCTCAATTGTAATAAAATTTTCCTGCATAAATATTAGATATGGCCTAGCCTTAAGATTAAGGCCATTAGTGTTGCCCAAGCCCGGCCCATTTATAAAACGGGCCTCAAATTTTTGTCTAAGCCCGGCCCATTTATCAAATACTTAGACCAAGACCCGTCCAAAAGCCCGTCTAATATTTTTTTAATAATTATTTTAAGAATTAAATTATATTAATCAATTATATAAATATAATTGTAAATATAAAATATGATATGTACTACCTATAATATACTATTCTTATTGATAATAAGATTCTCTACATATATATAATTCATCTTTTTCTTATTTAAAATACGTTGTATGTATAAATTATATTTAATAAATATTATATATCAACAAATAAAAATAAAAAACAAGCATAATCCTTAATCGGGCCGGGTTTGGGCTTTGGATCTTATATCCAAGCCCGGCCCATTTAATAAGCGGGCTTGATATTTTTGGCCAAGTCCATCTATTAGGCTTAAAATTCTTGTCCAAGCCCTTTAAAATATCGGGCGGGCTTACGGACTTGGGCGGGTAACCCAGCCCTTGAACAACCCTACTCTTAGCTATCAAATGAAATAAGGGGTTGGGCTGTTTTGCCTCCAATTCATACCTATAAATTCTTGGTAGGTATGAATTGGTTCCCATGTGATTCGTGTGCATCGTTTCTTAATTTTGCTTTCCATATATTGTCCATTATTTACTGCAAAATCATCAATGCTGAGTGCACCTATAAAATTTGAGGCAGTTACATGCATTATGCAATGCTTGCGCCACTTGCCAGTTAGCATCAAAGAGCAAAATTTCCAATTTCTATGTGTTTTTTGTCAATTTGTGATGATTTAGAGATACCTATCTATCTACTATCATTCATGAACCACATGCATGGCCTTAGTTAGAAAGGCAATTATATATTTTTGCTCTTGCGTTCCCAACTTTCTTTTAGCCTTAAGTGCCCTCTTGTCTCTTCTCTTATATATGGTGCAAAACCAGCAACTTACCAAAGCCAACATGATGTTGCTCTGTTCGATTTTGATCCACTTATGACCGGAAAAATGAGTTGATGGCTATTGACAAATCAAAATCCGGCATAAAGGGACTCATCGATGCTGGCTTGGTAAAGCTCCCACGAGCTTTTGTGCATGATCACTTGAAACTGGAGCTGAAATCAGGCCCCCAAGCCGCCAAAGTCGAGATCCATTGATTTGGGAGGTGCCAACGAGAGTATCAAAGACTCCATTCGACGGGCGGATATTATCAACCAAATCCGAAATATGCTTGCCAGAAATGGGGATTCTTCAGGTTGTTAACCATGGAATCCCTGTAACAACCCTGAAAAGAGAGCATCAATGGCATCTAAAGGTTCCACGAGCTGGATCCTGAAGCAAAAGAGGAGCTAGCTTTACTCCGGTGACGAATCCAAGAAAGTCACTTTCAACACTAAAACTGACATGTCCCAAGCCACTGCTTACTGAAGGGAGTCCCTCACTTGTGCCATGGCACCTCACCTCCCGGCTCCCGAAGAATTGCCTGAAGCCTGCAGGTAATATTATATTCTCTAAACTTTTCAATATTGTTTTGGATAATTAATAGTACTAGAGTCTGCAAAGTATCTTTTGAATTTAATTGAGAAAATGACTAATTCTACAGCAAATGAGTAATTAAAGAGCATATATGTTTCTTAAATGGTTGGTAGTCTTGCAAGGTAACAATGATCGCTTGTTTGAGAGCTTTTCTGCTAACAACTGCATACCTTTTCCCATGTCTTTTTTTTCTGCCCACAAAAGCATGCACCAATGTTAAGTGCAATTAGGACCGTCAAATTAGTGAGGTCTTAAACATAATAAGTCCCATGACAATATTATAACTGCAGGCTTCAGGCAATTCTTCGCGGCCTAGGGATGAGGTGCCATGAGACAAGTGAGGGCGTCCCTCCAGTAAGCAGTGGCTTGGGACATGTCAGTTTTAGTGTTGAAAGTGACTTTCTTGGATTCGTCACACGGAATTGTAGAGCTCCTCTTTAATTTGCTTCAGGATCATGCGCGCGCGTGGAACCTCCAGATGGCATTAATTGATGGTCTCTTTCAGGGTTGTTACAGGAATTCCATGGTTAACAACCGGAAGAAATTTCCCCATTTCTGTCAAGTATATTTCGGAGATTTGGTTGATAATATCCGCCCGTCGTGTGCAGTCTTTGAAATTCTCGTTGGCACCTCCCAACTCAATGACTGGGATCTCGAAGTTGGCGGCTCGGGGGCCTGATTTCAGCTCGAGTTTCAAGTGATCGTGCACGAAAACTCGTGGGAGCTTTGCCAAGCCAGCATCGACGAGTCCCTTTATGCCGGCTTTTGATTTGTCAATAGCCATCAACTCATTTTTCCTGTCATAAAAGTGGATTCACCAGTGGCTGTAGTGCTTGTCATTTTCTATTCTTAAAAATAATGGTGTACGTTTTGGAGAAAATATATATATGCCACTACACTTGTGATTGTGACTAGTAATTACTAAGTAGTACTATAGTATTTGCTAAAAGACTTGTTTTTTGTAAGTGCACGAAGATTGAACTAAACAATTGTTGGGTTTATATAATACTATAGACGCTTTAATTTGAAGCTCTCTAATTCCTGAAACCAAGAAGATTAAATTGAACATGTATTTTTGTGAAACAATAGTACAGTACTTTCCTTAAAAAGAAAGAAACAATTAATATATAGTAGTACTAATATTGTGAAACATCAAACAATTATCTTGACTGTTATGTTGTCCTCTGTTGCTGCCATAGGTGGTGTCGGAGGCAGAGGAGGAATAGGTGGACGCAGGGGTATTGGCGGAGGCGGAGGCTGGCACCACCACCACCACTATATATATATGTACAGATTTTTTGTTTGCCCAAAAGATGATACAACTAACAATGTTTAATAGACGTCCTCAATTAGTCAAGGATTAGATTAGAATTTATATAATTTCTTCACCCTTTTTTTCCTTCATTAAGGCATACCCTAAATCCCAACTGTGATGAAAATTTTCTGCAGAAATATCATTGAAATTGAAAGCAACATTTATCACCCTTTGCATTGAATTAATTAACTTATATATATTGCACTTGCATTATTATTGCTTTAATTAGGCTTAGGCCTATCTATTATCATTGATGAACCATGACCTTAATTAGAAAGGCTATGGGTCCATGGCTGGGCAGCTCTGATTTTCAAATATGGTGCAAATATACAAAATTCTATGCTTTTAATGAGTTTTTGCTGTTGGTGACATGGCATCGTTATAGCCATTGGATGAGGAAACACCTTATTTCATCATTAAATGGATCTCCGGATGAATATAAAATGGGAAGCAAGGTTTACAGAATCGCTGAAACTGTCCATTATTAAGAGAGGAGAGCAAGGAAGAAGAATCTCAAGTTATCTGAAATTTCAAAACCTGATATAGCTAGGCAAGTGGGAAGGGAAGCCATGAAGAAGAAGAAGGCTTCAGCTGCACCAAAGATGGTGAAATTTGTGTTGTTTATTGTAATCTTGAACGTTATGTTATCTTTGGTTGCTGCCAGAGGTGGTGGTGGAGGCAGAGGAGGAGGAGTCGGCGGAGGCAGAGGCATTGGTGGGCGCAGGGGTGGTGGTGGATTTTTTGGTCATCGGAGACACTCATCTGCATCCTCTCCCAAGGCCAACATGTTGCTCTGTTCCATTTTTCTATGTTTGCTTATGTTGCACATCTCTTAATTATATTGTTCAACTTTTAGGATTTGGTTGGCCTCAGCTGTCTTCAATATGGCAACCAACGACAATATTGGTAGCATCTTTTTTTTCTTTTTGCCCTTTAATT
>AWUE01015347.1:0-20323 GCA_001974825.2 Corchorus olitorius
TGTTTATAACTGAGTAACTGATAATGAAAAAGTTGTATATCCGAAAAAAAAAAAAAAAAGATAAACATGAAATCTAACTTTTCTACCATTTGCACACAACATTTCTACAACATAAGTGTAGCAAAGCAGATACTTAATCACAAGGGTATTAATCATGCAATCTACAGGGAGCAGAGCTTACAAATTAGTGCAAGTACAATAGCTTACATGGATTAATTAGAAGTATACAAAATAGTGGGAAAATGCTGCAAAATGTTTTCCTCCTTCCCAAGCTCCTAAAATTTCCTACATACTATTGCATTATTTTAGTGGAGTGGAAATTTCAGGGAGTGATCAGCAGCAGGGGAAGAGGGGGTTGGCTCTTCTCCCTTTCAATTTCTATTCTTGGTAGCCTAGCATTAAAGATATATAGGTTTGGCCTATCACGCCATCTTGGTTCCAATCAATGAAAATATGTGTCTACCCATAAATTTTCCTGCAATTACTAAACTATATATCACAATAATGTTGGTTGAAATTGCAAGATGCATGGCAAATACCAGTATCTTTTTATAGCTCCATGCTATATTTGTGTTTTGTGAAATTAGAGATACTATATAAATTAGGCAATGGTCCTGGCTGGGAAGAGCACATGACATCCATTAATATTCTTTCACACATATGACGACATATAGTTGTCTGTATTAGCTATGAATTCCCTTTTAGTCTACTGGGGTCTGGGGGAGTCTTATAATTTCATTATTATCAGGCTCTTCAAGCAATTTCGACATCAAGCTATGAGGATATTTAACAAGCTAGTTTCCAAACATTTTTAGCAACCAATAATGCTTTATTAAATTCTGAAAGGGAGTGTATACCTAAACCCCCTGCATAAGTAGGTTAAATACAAGTCAGTCATTTAATTAAAGGAAATTTTTATTAGAATTACTATGAAAATTCCATAACAATTTCCTCATTATTTTGTTCAATGCATTTATGATATTCTTAGATGGCAGAATAAAAATAGAACATATAGTATAAAAGCAAGATTATTGTGATATGAACATGAACCGCTTATTTCTAGCCAAAAAGTTCTCACGTGGCAAACTTTGATGGTTTTTTTTTAACCTTTGGGAATTAGATTATTGTTACAATTATTATTCTTAGGGGATGTTTGGTTGGGGGTGATCTTTGATCACCTGCCATTGGCAGGTGATCTCAGATCACCCCGTTTGGTTACACTTTTTGGTTTGGTGTGGTAATCTGGATTACTCCCTGATCATCCCTCTAAGGGTGATCTGGATTACCACCATAAACCCATGTAATCTTTGATCACCAGATCTTGCATCACTGGTGATCTTAGATTACTAGTGATTTGGGGGTGATCCTAACCAAACGCCCCCTTAATTAATATTTATTTTGGAGTTGTGTTGCCTCCTCATCGGCGTGACTAACGAACATGTGACTACGCTGATGTGGATTTGCCACGTCGGATAGATTGATATGTGGACTTAAATTTTTTTCCTTTTGTCCACTAAATTACTTCTAATTTTTTGGTCATTTTACCCCATAAACTTTAATTTTTTTGGATAAAATGTTAGCTTTATTTAACCAAGATGCAGCCGAAGCTGCAAAGTCTGTACAAACTATATATACAAGACTATCTCTAACTAAATAGTATAATTAACAAGAAGAATTAAGTAACAAAAATATTATCACTAACTTCAGATTAACTGGTTCTCTTTTGATGGATTTAAGACAGTGCCTCGTCCCTTGAACAATAGCAAATATATTCAGCAAAATTTGTGAAGGAGTAATCCCAGGTTTCCTTGTTCCTCTCCCTCCACATCATATATGGATATATAATAGCATTCCATACTAGATTAAATTTTGGAACTTTGTTATTTTGCCCTTCAATTTCTATTTTGGATAATCTTCCCTTTATTTTTATTTTTTAATTTTGAAGCAAAAAAAATTTAATTTTAAGTGACAAAACTAAAAACATTAGAAATTTATTTTTTATGGAAAGATAATTATTTAATTTTAGCTATATATGAAAAATTTTCCTTTTATTATGTTCCCCTATGCCTCCTTTGGGTCAGTGTGGGTTGACGATCGATTTTGTAGCTATTAGGTTAAGATTTTTTTTTTTTTTTGGCCAAAGCTATTAGGTTAAGATTATTAGGCATTAATTACATAGTGTCATTAAGAGCCAGCGTGCAAGAAACCCTTAGCCTTAAAAGTCAAATTAAGATTTCATCCTAGCTTTGATTCTCAAAATCCCTAATTAACATTCAATGGGATTCTTTTGCTGTATGGAAGCCATGAGGAAGCCTTCACTTGCACCAAAGACCGTGAAATTTGTGTTTTTGATTGTTCTTATCTTGAGTGTTACGTTAACAACCTTGGTCGCTGCCAAAGCAGGCGGAGGTAAAGGCGGAGCGAGAGGTGGAGGCAAAGGCGGAGACGGAGGCAGTCTTAATAATTTTGCTACAGGTGCTGCCGGAGGTATGGCTGCTGGCCATATGATCCCCTACCGTCCGAGAAATTCATCATCTAGACACTCATCCAATATGTTGGTTTACTTCAATTTGTCTATGTTAACTTATATTGCACTTGCACTATTGCTTTAGTCTTGGGATTTCATAATTTACCTCATCAATTATATAACTGAAGATTACTTGTTAAACTATCAATGGCGCAACTAGTACTATTACAATTTTTTTGTATTTAAAGTTTACACGATATATATCCTTAATTTTTTTGTTTGTTTGTATGCCAAAAGATGATAAAATTGAGACAATTTACCCAGAAATTGGCAATAGGATACTTGATCAGAATTCATATAATTCCTTTACCCTGTATTCCTTACCCAGAAGTTCATAAAATTAAGCAGAAATCGAAAGCGACAATCACCCTTTTTGCCTTGATTCTATTGAATTAATCAACTTACATTATTGTTGCTTTAATTAGTCTTAGGAACCTCTCAGCTATCAAATGAAATAAGGGGTTGGGCTGTTTTGCCTTCAATTCATACCTATAAATATTCTTGTAGCTAACATTAAGGGTGCGTTTGCTTGGAGGTGATCTTTGATCACATGTGGTGATCTCAGATCACCACTGTTTGGTTGAGATCACCTGTTGATACATTTTGGGTGGTGATCTCAGATCACCCCGTTTGGTTACACATTTTTTTAAAGAGTGGTGATCCGATTTACCCCCGATCACCCCTCTAAACCCAGATGATCTAAGATCACCAGTGATCTGGGAGTGATCCTAACCAAATGCCCCCTAAAACTCATGAGCTATTATGAACTGGTTCGATTGCTTGTCATCGTTTTTTAATTATGCTTTCCACATTGTGCATATTTCCTACAAAATCTTCAACGCTGCACCTATGACAAATGTATAGTCCTATATACTAATATTGGATATAATATTGGATATATTTTGTGATATTGACTCGCATCTTTGCCATACTCTTGTTTGGAATTGCTCAAAGGCAATTAGGTTGTTGATATTAGACATATTTTCAGAGAGGATAATCGTTATGTAGATGGATCTGCGGATTTAGCTCACTCAGCACTTGATGGGTATAGGTGTTGTGCGTTTTTAGTGCTTCTTTAGTTTATTGTTCTTTCTTAGAAAAAAGAATGATATATTTTGTTGTTTCTTAGGTCCGTATTAAATGCAAACTCATTAACCTATAAAAGGTAGTCATATACTCATATTGGCTATATATTTTGGTCTTTTTATATCCAAATTAAGGGAGTTCTATGAAGAATGCAATGCTTGCTACTTTTTTTCGGTGCAAGCAATGCTTGGTATTTAGCGTGAAAGAGCAATAAAATTTCCATTTCTAATTGCGTTTTGTCAATTTGTGAAAATTTAGAAATTACCTATCTATGAGACTATTTGTCATTCATAAATCAAGACCTTAAAAAGGCAATGGTCCATGCATGGCCGGGACAGCTCTGAAGAGGCAACCGTCCAAATTGCTAATGATCCCATGTTTTTAATGAGTTTTTGCATTTGATGACATGGCATCGTTATAGCCATTGATTTTTAATAAGATGAGGAAATATCTCATCTCACCGTTAAATGGAATTCCGGTTTAATATAAATAAATTGGGCAGGAAAGTTTTACAGAAACATATGTAAATGTTATTAAGAGTTTGTTCTACAGAGAACAACAAAAGGGAAAAAAAAAAAAAACCTGAGAGGCAAGTAGGAAGCCATGAAGAAGAAGGCTTCACCTGCACCAAAGATGGTGAAATTTGTGTTGTTTGTTGTGATCTTGAATGTTATGTTATCTTTGGTTGCTTGCAAAGGTGGTGGTGGAGGAGGCGGAGGCAGAGGAGGTGGCGGCGGACGTGGAAGCAGTGGCAGAGGCTTTGGTGGGCGCAGGGGCGGAGGTGGATATCGTGGTGGTGCTACTGGTGCTGCTGGTGCTGCTATTATTGGTGGTGGCTACATGCACAATCATCGGAGCCACTCATCTGCATCCTCTCCCAAGGCCAACATGTTGCTCTTTTCAACTTTTTCTATATTTGCTTATGTTACAAATCTGTTAATATTGTTCAACTAATAGGATTTGGCTTCTGCCATCAATGATAAATTTTCCTTTTTTCTACAAACCCATTTTATATTTTGCTTTCATACGACAGATTTTCCTTTTTTCTTTAATGATGGATTTTATACCATGTAATGTTTATTCTAATTTTAAGTTTCTTAACGAGATATGTTGTTTATAGTTTACACTATATATTTGCCTTTACTTAATCTTGTTTGTTGTATATATGCTGAAGATAATATTTCAAGCAATTACCAAGTTTGGTATGGATTCCAATGGCAATGAAGACACCGTCACACCGATTGGCCATTAGTACTCAAAAAGTGGGAAGTCTCGTGCGTAATCTTAAAAGGTCACAGAAATGAGATGTTGATCACTACTTTAGTCCATGATAAGGCAACAAAGGCATCCCTCCTAAAACCTCAACTGTAGTAAAAAAGCTTCTGCAGAAATATCAGATATGGGTGGAGGCATTTCCCTCAACTTTCACTCAATGAAATCAAAATCCACAACCACCCTAGCGAACGATCAAACACCCGGCTGCATTCGAGGGGAAGGGGGCCAAGATCGGTGCTAAGACCAGGGTAAGGGAAGTTTCTCCTCTGAGTATCAAGCATTTCAATGGATAGACATAGACAAAAGTGTTGATGAACAATTATGACTACTTTGCAACAATAATCAAGAGAGTGTATTAAAGAGTGTAGAGAAATATAACCGGATAAGGGGCGGCCTTTGTCAGTGTTTTAGTGTGTGGGGGGGCTATTTTCTTGACCTCTTTTATAGCATGATTGAATAAAAACAACATCCCTTTTGGTCCCCTACTCTAGCCTTTTGCTCTTTCGTTGGGACCATCTAATTATACACAAACATTTCAAGACTCTCTTCTCCCCAATCTTTATACTCTCTTCTCCAACTTCAAAAGATCTCCCAAGGATTTGGCTATAATCCATGAAATCCTAGAGGAGGCCAAGCTGCACTAAAATCTAAGCTATTCCTGCAAGAGTAAGGATGCACTAAGTCCTCTGTTATTCTGAGGTCACTAGAACTTTGTTATTCAGCACAACACAACAGTAAAATGCAGGGCAACAGGAATATACTCATCTTTCTATATGTCTGCTAAGTGCTAAAAGAGGAAATAGATTCTGATCAAATGAACAATATTACATAGTAGCAGATAAATCAACTTGCATAAATTCATTAATGAAAATGAGACTTGAAGGCTACACTATAGTTATATGTTGACATCTGAATAACTGATACTGGGAAGTTCTAGCACTCGCATCCTCACCCTTCCTCTCTATAAAATAGATAAACATGAAATCTGAACCTTTGAACCATTTGCGCTCAACATTTCTACAACATATGTAGCAAAGCAGATACATTAAGCACGGGGGTATGAAACGTGTATTCCATGGGCAGCAGAGCTCACAATCACAAATAAGTACAATAGGTCACATGGATTAATGAAAAGTATAGAACATAATACGAAAAGATGCAAAAATTTTACCACCTATAGCACCATTTACCTTCCCGGGCTCCTAAATTTTCCTTTATACTCGTGGCATCTCAATATGACTCCTATAGTAGCTGTTGGGCGAAACAAGGCTCTCCAAGTAGGTATCTGCTTCAAAACCATTCTCAGCAGGAATGCCATGAATTACCAAGTATTTATAACTGTCATCTTCCAAGTTGTACAGCAATAGTTTCCCATCAACCTCCAACAAGGCTTCTCCATTTTGTGCCAAACACAAAGGCTTCATGCATATGTATGAGATACTGAGGGTCAATTTAGTCCATGATTCACCAACACCATACTTGGTCATCACCCAAAAGTCATTGTGCATCTGATTGCGGCTATGAAGCACACAAAGGCATCCATTAAGAACCCCTACCACAAATTCAACGCTAGCATCGACAGTTTCAGGTGCCGGCATATCACAAAATACCTCTTTTTCTAAACTAAAAGCTGCAACTACACACTCATAATTTGCCCCTTCTCCCCTACTAGCCATCCAGTGAATATTCCCATTGAGAAGCACTCCAGATTCATACACATTATCATCAAATGGGAAATTCTCAACCTTCCCCCAAGAATCAGTTCTCAATGAATAAACACAAACAGCTCCACACCCTAGTTTCACCACCTTATAATCATCATTACCAAAATCAAAACCAAACCCATAAACACTTAAACCATCACGAGCAAGCCCGGAAGGCGGGTCTGGGATTCTCTTAGATTCTCTAGTGGAAGGATTAAACAAAAACAGAGTATCTTCATCTGGGGCAATGCAGACCAAACCATTACAAGAACCTATGATATCAACCCAATTCCTCAAATCAACACCACAAGGCACATTTAATTTCACCATTACAGGAAATTCATCATCTTCACTTCCTTCACAATACAAAACCCCATCTTTAGCAGAATTAACAAGCTCGGCCAATCCATTTGGCTTGTCTTTCAAAGGATAATCAAGCTCTAAAGCTACCAAATTTTCATCAAAGCTGCCGTGTTTACCAATTGATTCATATTCAATAGAGTATAAATTATGGGAAGAAATGATTACCCTTTTTCTCTGAGAATAAAAGTAATCGTTTCTAATGGTTTGTTTAAGGTGGGCTTTAGCTAGCAGGGGATCTGATATAAGAGAAAGCCAAAGCTTGGAAACACACCTGAATTGAAAAAGCGATTTGATGGGCAATCTTGAAAGGATTTCCACTATGATTTCTTGGGGAAGAATCGGATTTCCAGTTTCTTCTTCTTCAGCTGTTGCTGATTGCTGCTCAGATATTCTTTCCCTTTTCATTGATATCACTTTTTCTCTTTACAAATTATAAGCTTGATTGAAATATTTGATACCCAAAGGATTCAAACGAAACGAGGAGTTAAAAGAGAAGATTGAGGGAAGCAATTGGAAATGAGCCGTTTTCCGTTGTTAGGTAATTTGAGTCAACTTCGACATTTCATCGAGTTAACTCAGCCCTACCCTCTACTAGGGCTAAATGCTAAATTTTCCCTTACATGTTTAACATTTTTTCAATTTCATCCCAATAATTCAGGTCGTATGTGAAAAAAGCGACGCAATTCAATTTTTGCCCAATTTAATTTTATTTTATTTCAATTAACTGAAATAAACCAAATTAATGTCTGTCAATGAAGTATAAAGGAAAATTGGGCAATTTTAAGTTACAAAGAAAATCAAATAAACAAGGGCAAATCCAAAAACATTTTGATGGAAAAAAAAATAGACACGATGAGAGACTCTTTATTGGGATCCAAAACGATTCAACTCCAATCGGGTTTAGATATCATTATCAGGTGGTTCAAATCAAAATACGCATTATGAGATCATTTCTATGCACTTCCTTACTGGACCTAAATTGTTTGAGTATGTCAATTAATCTAGTTTGTACAAATTATGGAACGATATTTAAAATTTTCCCTCGACAACTTGATTGAAAAATGTTTGATACACAGAGAAAAGGATTCAAATTAAAGAGAACAAGTGGATCGGCCCATGTTGACGCGTTGGGCATTCAGCAATCTATTTCTTTGAACATTTTTTTATTCGAATTAAATTGTTTGATACGTAGGAAATTTCGAAAGTACTATGATTTTAAATGTGTTGCATCTTTAAAAGGCTATACTATTAACATTGAGCATATGATTTCTTTAAAAAAAAAAACATTGAGCATATGCCCTAAAGTTAGCAATAAATTAAAAATATTAGTTTGTACATGGACATGTGCAATAGTTTCAATTTTGTTTCCTCCTCTAAAGTGTCCAGCACTTAAACAAAAACTAAGTTTACTCTCTTCTTCATATGGACATGAAAGACCTAAAGAGAGGTTACAATTTTAGATAATTAAAGGGGATAAGATTTATTATAACATTTATGTGAAAAAAATGATAATTACAAAAAAGGACTCAAGGGCAAGAACTGTCTAGAAACTAACGTAGGGTCTTCTTAGTAATTTGGCAAGTGAGAAAAGACAGAAAAGGACAAAAAAAATTTAAATGGAGCCTCCTCATCGATCCTCAAAATGGGTCTTTGGTAAATTTCCTGGGTCTTTCAAATACTATTTAGTATATATATTAAGACTTTGTCCTAGATAATTTCAAAGAGCAAAGTAGAGCTAGCAATGCAGCCTAGAATTTTTAATCGAGACATGCAACTTAGAGCGCATGGTCCAATGCATGGATCAGTAAAATTTAATGGAGGAACTCCTTGAGTCATACACTCTTCTGCACACTTTGCTCTGCAAATTGCTGTTGGGTTATGAATGGAAGGATCTTCCGAAGGAAATGGAGCAGCAACTTTGGGCAATGGGGTTTGTGAAGGCGAAGGTGGAGACTGATTGGTGGGGTCTTGGAAATCTTGAGGAAATTCAGCTTCGGAAAAGAGAGAGGACTCTTCGGAAGTACTAGAAGGGAAGAATTCTTGGGCTTGAACTGCAATAAGCAGAAGCATAATGGACCCTAATTTGGCTATCAAAGACATTGTTTCAATTGTTTTGTTTTTCTTTGCTCTCACCTTTCGGAAATTCTTTTTGCGGTTTGAGTAGCTAAACATTTGATGAAATTTGTAGGCCTTGAAGCCATTGATTGATGGTTATATTATACTGCTGATTGAGAAATTAAGGAGTTAATTAATTACTACTATATATACCAATTCGTATACTAAATAGTACGTGATTGAGATATAAACATTGCTAATTAATTTCTCTTTTGAACATATATACCAGGATTCGAACCCTAGTTCTTGAAGATGGAAAAAGCATGCATCCAACCATCAGAACAAAAGGAAAGAACATTGCTAAATTTCTCAATCATACCATGAAGCTGATTGAGATATAAACATTGCTAAATCAATTAGTACTAATAAGGAGCTAATTGGGAAATAAACAATATTGCTAAATTAAGTGCTAATTAGTAGTACTAATAAGAAGGTAATTGAGACATAAATTATGGAGGAGATTGGTAAAGTTTAGGTTATAAGCTGGACGAAAACTGTTAACAAAGTAGCAATTGATGAAAGTAATTCGATATGGGAATTTGTAGTCTTTTTTTTTTTTACGAGAACAAAGGAATTTTATTAATAGCAAAACCAGAGTAACAACAGAGCAGAAGTAAAACATAGAACTAACTGCTCAAAAACAAATTACAAATGAGGGGCTGGAAGCCCATCTTTGTTCAAAATATTAACAAGTGAGGAAGGTTGAAACCGACTCAAGTCAGCCAAGCACATCCCCATCCTAGATTGAACAGCAATCCAATCCGCCGCCCTATTGGCTTCTCTCTTCACACAGCTAAAACGAGAATACTGAAAGGAGTTCTTTAAAGCAAGGATGTCAGCCACAATAGGTTTAGCTTTCCAATCACAAGGTTTCTGACTATCCACTAAAGCTTTAAACAATACTTCAGAATCCGTCTCAAAAATAACATGATCCAGACCAAAGTTCTTTGCAAATTTCATACCTGCTTTCACTGGCTTCAGAAATAATGGCATTCACACTCAAAACTTGCTTCCCAAAACCATCAATGATAGAACCATCATGATTTCTAATAATCACCCTTATTCCAGCTTTATCATGGGAATTTGTAGTCTAATAGTACTAATTCACTGCCCTAAATTTGTTTTAATTTTACCTTCCATTGGGATTTCAAGGGCGTTAATTTAACTAATTAGCTCTGTTCTTGTCTTTCTTTTCTCTCTTTTTCCATTTAAATGGCACATGTAATTGATTTTCAAATAATAATAGTTACAAGTAGGGCGGCATGCGCTTGCGCTGCAGTCATCTTCTTATTAGGGCTATATTTTTTGTAGTTATTTAAGTCGGTTAGTAAGAAGATATTGCATTGGTGTAAGTTAATCAGTTAGGAGAAACTCATACATCGAAACAAATAATTCGCATATATAAATCAAAACACATGACTTCTCTTTCATTCTAAAAGTGCATTACTTAAATTCTAGTACTCCATTTCTAGGTAATTCATTAAAATAAAGCTAATATTCTACTCCTCAATCTCTAGATAATTCATCAAAATAAAGTTAATATTAATTGTTGCTTGAAATGTATGTTGATTATCTAAAAAAACATAGTACGCTACGGTCATTTTTTAATCTTGATTGTAATTGTTAAATTGATTAACTCGGGTAGGTAGAAGAATTTGCCTTCTGCATAAGGAAGACCTAATTTTTTGTAGTCAATGAGCATGTATAGTTGTCGTAGGAAAATTGAATTAGTTGAGAGCATTTGTTACACAATGCATCACAAAATGATTGTACATAGCATTGGAAATGTGGAAATATACTAAACATAAGCAACTAATAGAAACCTCAAAAAAAAAATAGGAAGTCGAATGATAAATAAAAAAAAAACTTCTTGTAAAATGAAAGAGAAATAAGGAAATGTTAAATTTAATTATCAAATAATATAATCAACAAATAAATCCAGATTTATCTCAAAATGTTGCGGTGAGAAGTAAAAGCTCCCCACTTTAGGTTATGCTATCCTAAGGCGCCGCTAAATTATATGGACGAATCTTATCAACGTCCACCTTGAAATTTTAGGAAACAGAACGGAGTTCATGTAAAACCAATTCAGAGAAATGTTAGGGAAAAAGAAAACCACCCAAATAGAAATGAAGACGAAATGAAAACATAACTGGAATGTCAATAGTTTACCCACGACTCAATCATTATTGCAGATACATTTATAGCACCAATCCTTTGGAATTCCGACAAAGGACTTGAACCAGTAAATCCTAATATTCACACACAATTAATATGTAATTAAAACACATTTAATCATAAAATTAGTAAATTACAAAAAAAAACAGCAGGAAAAGTAAGGAAGGAAATTCATTGAGGGCCTTTTTAGTCACCCAAAAAGTGAGAAAAGACCAAAAAAAGCCAAAAGGAGGTACCACATTAATCTTTAATTTGGCCATTAAGTAATTTCTATAGTCACTAAAAATAATATATAGTATATATGGGCCTATGGCTAATTAGCGTATATATCAAATTTTCGAACTTGTGGGCCTTTATTTATTGTATTGCTAATTTGCTATAAATCATGAATAAATCATTCCAAAAACGCATATTTTGAATGAGTAGAAAGAATTTAATATCCTTTAACAAAGCCTCGGATTATAGTCTTATAAATAGGGAAAATTAAAGGTGTAGACTTCGGTGCTCCCGTTGTGATGCTCCCACTTTTCAATGTAAAGTTCCTATTCAATTCTGATCATTGGATGCAACATCTATTTTCCTGACTGTCGGATACCAAAAGGTTTAACCTACTAAACTGGTTTTAAAAATCTTTTGGAATGAATTCGTATGTGGTAGTCCTCGTGATAGATTTTTACATCTTTTTTATTCCAACTGTTGATATCAACTAATTTTTTTTTACTTGATTTATTATTTTTCTCTAACTTTTTAATTTTTTTATTCTTTTCACCTTTTTATTCGTTTTCTGGCTTTTTTATTTTTATTTTTTATCAACTACTTCGTGTTGGATTGGCGAGGGACTTCTTCGAGAAAAAAATAATAAAAAAAGAATAATAAATCAAGTTATAGAAAAAATAAAGCACTAGGAAGAATAATTTTTTTTCTCAAAGCAGAAAGCCAGAAAACGAAGAAGAAAAGAATAAAAAAATTAAAAAGTTAGAGAAAAAAATAATAAATCAAGTAAAAAAAAGTAGTTGATATCAACAGTTGAATAAAAAAAGTGTAAAAATCTATCACGAGGACTACCACATACGAATTCATTCCAAAAAGTTTTTAAAACCAGTTTAATAGGTTAAACCTTTTAGTATTTGACGGTCAGGAAAATAGATGTTGCATCCAATGGTTAGAAATGAATGGGAGCATCACATTGAAAAGTGGGAGCATCACAACACGAGCACCGAAGTTTAAAAGACACAATGAGAGACGCCCCATTTGAAATTAGACACGATTCAACTCCGATAGGGGCCAGATATGATTATTTTAGGTGGTTCAAATCAAAATATGCATTGCGAGATCATTTCTACGGTCTTCCTTACGGGACTTAAATTGTTTGAACTTTTAATTAATAGTTGGTACAAATTATGGAAAAATATTTAAATTTTTCCCTCTACAATTGATTGAAATGTTTAATACACAAAGAAAGAAGGATTCAAATTAAAGAGGATATTGAGAGGAAGTCTATATATGAACTTCGAGAAAATATGCCTAAATTATTCACCAAAAAAAATGCCTAAATTGCAATATGGATCAATAGCAATTGTAAGAAATGGACAGGATTTGGCTGTTGATGATGTAAAACCCAAGAGGCAGATAAATATATTATATTTTTGTTCTTATTCTTCAAATATATAATTAATCACCATAATAATATTATCTACCTTGCTGTCTAGTTTTCAAAAAAAGAAAATCAACGAAAATAAGAGATATATAATAAAATATAATTATACCATGAAATCAATAAAACCCTGGCTTTTAGTAGAGGGGATTAATGAACATGAAATTGCATATTAGATATCTTTTATTGATAGGATATCAATATTGTAAAATTAAGAATCTCAATTCACCAAAAAAATTAAGAATCTCAAGAGATTTTCTTATTATCTGATACAAAAATATAAGACTTTGTAATAGATAATTTCATATAGAGCAAATTAGATGGCAGGCGCCTAGAATTATTTCATGACACACTTGTTGTAGCAGTGATTCACATACTCTGTTGCTTTCGTCACATCTGCAAGAACAAGAATACCAAAAAAAGAAAGAATTTAATCAGAAAAATCAATGCATAATTCATATCTAAAATTGGATATTCCAAAAAGAAACATTAAAAGGGTTGATTTAGATATATTCTTGTAATTAATACCAGATTTGAAGTTTTTGGGCATGGACTCTGCACACTTATTGGTACAATTGTAGACCATTTGGGAGTCTAAGAGACTGCACCCTTTCATGCATAAATTAGTGCATAAGGTGTGAAGTAGACGAATTTCGTCCTTTGCCTTGCACTTGGTGGCACACTTTACTTTACAAGATGATCTTGGAGTGAAAGGTTCTGATCTCCAAGGCGATGGAGCCTTTTTGGGAGGTGGAGGAGAAGGAAGAGGCGAACGCTTTTCGGAATGAGAATCAGTTTCCATGGGGAATTCTTGGGTTTCAAGGGGAAAATCAGTGTCTTCAGAATCTTGAGGGGATTCAGATTCTGAAAACACAGAGTTTTGGTCAGCATCATCAGATTGGGTTTCTAGAGAGAACTGATTGGTGACATGGGCAGGGGGGGAATTGAAATCTTGAGGGAATTCGAATTCTGAAAGAAGGGAGGAATCTTCAGAAGAAGAAGATGGGAAGAATTCTTGGGCTTGAACTGCAACTAGCAGAAGCATAATGGAGGCTAATTTGGCTATCAAAGACATTATTTCAATTTTTTTTTCTTACTTTTCGGAAATACTTTCACGGTTTGAGTGCTAAACACGAGCAGGAATTTATAGGAATGGAAGCTTGATTACACCTATTGAAATTTGGAATCCATTGATTGATTCCTAAGTTAAGTACAAATTAGTACTAATAGGTGATTGAGATATAAAATTGGCTAAATTGAAGTGCCAATTAGTACTAATTACAATGTGATTGAGATATAAATTAAAATCGAGGAGATTGCTAAAGTTTAGGTTACCAGCTAGCTATGACAACACTATTACTAAAGAAAGTTTTGATATGGGAAATTGACAGTTTGTGTATTCTAGTACTAAGATCAGTGCCTTAAATTTGATCTTAGAAAAATTCTATTTGATCCTCCAAATTGTCCCTCCAACTTGACCTTCATAATAATTAAGATAACAAATTAAATCGAGATTTAGCCCTAGTTATAAATATGGAAAGTTTGCAGGGTAAATCCCTTGATTTTAGACTATTATTGAATATAGTTTTAGAAATTATGGTAAGTTTTCTAATGACAGGTCAGGATGGACAAATTAGAGGGTCATGTAGCAAAACTCTTAGGGGGCGTTTGGTTGGGGGTGATCCTTGATCACATGTGGTGATCTTGACAGGTGATCTCAGATCACCCCATTTGGTTACACTTTTTGGTTTGGTGTGGTAATCCGGATTACCCCTAATCACCCCTCTAAGGGTGATCTGGATTACCACCATAAACCCATGTAATTTTTGATCACCGGTGATCTTGATCAGTGGTGATCTTAGATCACTAGTGATCTAGGGGGTGATCCTAACCAAACGCTCTCTAGAATCTTATTACCTTCATTTTCTTTTTCAAAGATGTTTATTGCCCAAATTTTACAATCATATATATATATATATATATATATATATATATATATATATTCATCCAACCAAATCTCAGCCACATTGTATTTAAGGATTTGTTTGTACGAGTTTCTAAATCTTGTTTCGATTTAAGTTGTGTTTGGTACAACTTTTAGCACATTTAGAATCCCAAACCATGTTTAAAGCTCCAGAAATTGCATTTGGTGCAACTCTAAGTTGGTGGCGGTTGACCTACGTGGCCAACTCAATCATCGGCTAACAGTGTGATTTTGGAAGTTATAAAATGCAACTTTTACTCTGGTGCACTATTTAAGTCCAATTTTACCCTTTTTGTTTTATAATTTTTTGTTACTTCTAAGTTTCAATTACAGAATTTTATTAATTAATCAATTAAAATAACTAATAAATGAATTATAGACAAGTTTTTCATATTTAAACTTTATTATTTTGATATGTATTTTGTATATGTGATATATTTAACTTTATTTTGTTGAAAATATTTAAAATTATTATTTTAGTTATCTATATTTATTGACTAATGATATTCCTTTTTAATTTTATTATATTTATGTAAAGCCAATAATAACAGAATAAATACATATAAATAATTTATAATTTATAGTAAATAAAAATCATATATATAATAATATATTTTATACTAATACCCTTAATGGTCATTTTACATCTTAACCTCATCATCACACCAAAACGCATATTTTAATCGTTGGTTAAGTTTTCACAGCTACAAGTCTAATCTCACATGTACAGTAACTAATCTCCCCATTTCAATCTCCCCCACACTAATCTCACAGTTTTACCAAACATAGTCTTAATCAAAAATTAATTTTGAAATAAAAATAGGAAAAATAATATTAGAAGCGTGAAAAAGGCTTTCAATTTTTTTTGCGTTGAATCATATATTTTTTATGAGTATTTTCGCTAGAAACCGAGGAAAAATCTTTCGGGTCAATGTTTGCAAAATTTAGCCGAAATCGTGTACTAACCATCACGGTTTTCGGCTAAAAGTGCATTCTGGGACCCGGCTCAATTTTGCATGGTTTTTGGTGCCAAAACTCCTTGAAATATCTATATTCATCTAACCAAATATCAGCCACATTAGATTTAAGGATTTATTTTTACGAGCATTTGAATCTTGTTTCGATTTAATTAGAAATTAATTCGGAAAAAAATAGGAAAAGCAATATTAGAAGCGTTAAAAACCTTTCAATCTTTTTGATATCGAATTATATAATTTTTATGAGTATTTTAGCCAAAACTTGAGGAAATATCTTTTGGGTCATTTTTTTGCAAAATTTTAGTTGAAATCGTGTACCATCACGGTTTTTGGCTAAAAACGCATTATAGGGCCACGACTTTGTTTTGCATGATTTTTGGCGCCGAGACTCCTTGAAATATCTTTATTCATCTAATCGAATCCCAGCCACATTGAATTTAAGGATTTGTTTTTATGTGCATATGAATCTTATTTCGATTTAATTAGAAATTAATTCTAAAAAATATGAAAAACGATATTAAAAGCGTGAAAAGTCCTCCAATCTTTTTTGGCGTTGAATTTTATATATTTTTGAGTATTTTTGCTAAAAATTGAGGAAAAATCTTTCGAGTCAATTTTACCATCATGGGTTTTTGGCTAAGAACGTGTTACGAGTCCCCGACTCGGTTTTGCATGATTTTTGGCACTGAGACTCCTTAGAATATTTATATCATCTAATAAAATCTCAGGTATATTCTATTTAAGGATTTGTTTTTACGAGCATTTAAATCTTATTTCAATTTAATTAAAAATTGGTTCAAAAATATGAAACAAAAATTTGATTAATTTATTCTCAATAATTTGTAAGAATCGTGAGAAATTTAATCTTTTTCAATATTAAATATTAAATTTAATATTTTCAATATTAACATTCACATTATATTACAAAATATGAAACTTAAAAGTTTCAATCATAAACTTCAACCCTGGAACACGTGCAAATTACTGGTGGAATATTAAAAGCATAAAAACAATTTTAATTCTTACAAACCATGTTCCCATTCCAACATGTACAGTCAACCAAACATAACCAAATTGTTGGGAATTATGTTGCTGGAGTAAGATGTAACAACTTAGATATGCATCTGTAAATTGGACAAGGTCATTGATGCAATAAATAACTCAACTCCTACTCAGTACTTCAGTTATTCGTTTTCCTCTCTTTTTGACTTCCTCTACCTGTACCATCAAATTTCTTTTCCCTGGGTTGACTGACCAAATCCCTAAAATGGAATACGCAAGTTGACCAAATTAACCATGACAAAAGGAGAGAGCAAAAAAGAAGAAAAGGTGAAAATTGAGCAAATCCCAGAGTAATCTGATTTTAGCGGAAATCACATGGCTACAACAATAGTTGTGCAAGTTAGCAAATCAAATTTGAAGATTTACTGAAATAATACTTAAAATCCTGGCAGATTGCAACTGGACAGCATAAGTGATGAGACGTGTATCCAACATATTAACCATAATAAGGTGATCATATACTCAAACATGATATCTCATACAGCAAACTAAAGGATAGTTACAATTTAACATAGAAGTGGACCATAAGTGATAAAGAAGACGACTTAGCACGCTGCTCTAAGCTGTAGCACAAGCCTAAAGATACTAAAGGCAACTAGAACACTGACCTGGCTTTTAAAAACTCTAATCTAAACCAAATGGTTTCAAAATCCAGAGCCATAAATATCAAATGAATAAAAGCGCAAAAGCAAATATTTCAAAAGCCATCTAATTTCTTCGAGAAGTTAACTTAACTTCACAGAACTTTAGAAAAAGCTAAATGTGCCCCATTTCTTATGTATTCTTAATTTTCAATTTCTATGAAAAATGAACTACCAAAATTTGAAGGAAAATCGAACGATTCCTGATTAAGAAATAAGATATATATCATCAATTACGCAAAGAGCTAGAGGGCAAAAAAATCTCTTCACTAATCATCCAAAGAAAAAATCTATTCATTTATTATGGAAGAAAATGCTGTATGACTAGTAATATTCACTTTCCAAATCTTAACACCATTAATTAATATTACACAATTTGAATAGTACTTAGAAATGAATTTGGGCTTGGAGGAATTGGGATCTCAACTATGCCTTCCAACATAAGCAAAATCTTCTTCATTGAAGGTCGAAGTGTTGGCTCATCCAAGACACACCATAGCCCAACTCTAACCATCCTTTCCAATTGTTTCTCATCCACCTCCTCATTCCCAACCAATTTCCTCAATTCACCAGATTGGAAACAATTGTAGACCCATTCTTCAAGGACAGCTGCATTCTCGGGAAGGCTCCAATCCACACTTCATCGACAACGTATGATTTCCAATGCCACAACTCCGAAGCTGTAAACATCTACTTTCATTGTCATTGGCAGATTCCTGTGCCATTCTGGTGCAACATATCCCATTGTTCCTCTGATCCCAGTGAAAGTGTTGGTTTCGTCTGGCTTAAGCAACTTGGCCAATCCGAAATCAGATATTTTTGCACGCCATTGTTCATCCATTAGTATGTTTTGAGGTTTGATGTCACAATGGATGATTTGGGTCTCGCATTCTTCGTGAAGGTAGTGGAGTCCTCTTGCTATGTTGCAAGCAATTTCGACTCTTTTATTCCAACAAGGTCTAATTTCGTCAGGTTTAAAGAGTACATCTGCAAGTGATTTGTTCACCATGTATTCGTATACTAACAGCCTGTAAACTCCTTTGTGGCAATATCCTACTAATCGAACTAAATTTCGATGATGGGTTTTGCCAATGATTTTCATTTCTGTCTGAAACTCTCTTTCCCCTTCGTCTGATACATTGTCCAATCTCTTCACTGCCACTACTTTCGAGCCATCTAGCATTGGGATTGTTCCTTTGTAAACTGTCCCGAATGCTCCTTTTCCAATTTCTTCCTTGAAATTATCAGTCATCTGCTCAATTTCTGCAAACGTAAATGATATGGGAGCTACATTCTCACATAATTTTATATTGCTCTCAGTAGAAATGCTGTTGTATCTGAAAATCCGACTCCTTGTAAAAATCAAAACCACATAAATTACTAACACAATGATTGCAAAACCCAGCAATAAAACACCAATAATTAAGCTGTGATGAAATCAGTCAACAGTGTATTTACTGCAGGATTCAAAGTCAACAGTTTGTTTCCAGCGGGTTCCAAGATTGAAGCCACAAAGTGTTATTATTTACCGAAAATCATGTTACCGTGTAAAATTGATTCATATCGTATACATTTATTAACTTGCCAAATATAGCCTTACCGCAGGAACCATAACCTTACCGCAGGATGTATGTATATGTAATCTATCTTTTCTGTGAATAAATCAATTGGGTTCTATTCCAACCAATTTCTTTTCCGATTATCAAATTCTTCATGGTATCAGAGCTTAAATCCCGGTACCCACCCTACTAAAATCATGTCGAAGAGCACCGACGAGAAGGAAGATTTGGAAGAAATTACTTCCGCCGGAAGCCAGTCGACTGAGATAGACGTTATGTCTCCGTTCTATTTACATGCCTCCGATAACCCGGGGCAGATCTATGTTAGTGATCTCCTTCATGATGGGAATTATGGGGAGTGGGTGAACGATATGAGCAATGCATTGTTCGCCAAAAACAAGATCGGTTTCGTAGACAGCACGATTCCGAGGCCAGGAGTGGATTCACCAAACTTGCAGCACTAGATGCGGTGCAATGCTATGGTGAAAGGATGGCTAAAGAGTGCTATGGGTAAAGATGTTAGAGGAAGCGTGAGATACGCTAACACTGCCAGAGAAATCTGGGTTGATTTGGAAGAAAGATTCGGCAAAGGGAGTGATCCAAGGGCCTATGAGATCAGGCGAGCGGTTACACTTTTGCGGCAGGAGAAGATGTCAGTATCTTCTTATTACACAAAACTGAAGGGCTTATGGGATGAGATGCAGTCAATTTTCCCACTACCGAAGTGCGTCTGTAATGGATGCAAAATGCAACATATCAAAGCAACTGGTGGACATGAGAGAAAAGGAGTAGTTATATGATTTTCTCATGGGACTAGACGATGAGCTTGGAATAGTGAAAACTCAGATTTTGAGCACTAAACCAACTCCAGGTCTTGGTCATGCATATCACTTGGTTGCGGAAGATGAACAACAAAAACAGATCTCGGCGAACCGCAAACCCATTGCTGAGGCAGCGGCGTTCCAAATACAAGGAGGCCAAGATGGGGGGAACCGAGGATTTGGAAAGAAAGACAAGCCAAGGTGTGAACATTGTCAAAAGATGGGGCACACGAAAGATCAATGTTATGAGATCATTGGATATCCTGCTGCAAGGTGCGGACATTGTCAAAAGATGGGGCACATGAAAGATCAGTGCTATGAGATCATTGGATATCCCGCAGGATGGCGTAAAAACCTGCGGTATAAGAAAGAAAAAGA
>AWUE01015348.1:0-23196 GCA_001974825.2 Corchorus olitorius
AGCCGACACAGCGATCAACAACTTCCGCAGTCAACATGGCTGGTAAGATTGAAACTAATAAATCTTGGGTGATAGATTCTGAAGCAACAGATCACATCACAAATAACAGTGAGCTTTTTGGAGGAAATTGAGAAAGGCAATTGGAGGATCTCCTGTTACCATTCCAAATGGAGACAAAATTCCTGTCAAAAGCATTGGGAAAGTACAACTTCCCAATGGAATGAAATTAGATCATGTCTTGAATATTCCGGATTTTAAATGCAATTTGATTTCTGTTGGGAGATTGACAAATGATCTTAATTGTGTCGCTAATCTTCATTTCGGATTTTTGTGTAATACAGGACTTACCTTCGAGGAGGCTGATTGGAGTGGGTAGGCTTCAAGATGGTTTCTATTACCTTGAACCGGTGTGCAATGGAGGTGTGGCAATGTCAGTCAATAAAGGAAAGGATTCTAATGTTTGGCATAGAAGGCTTGGTCACGCATCAAATTGAGAAGATACGGCAGATTCAGCTTAATTGCAGCAAAGTTGTATGTGAAAATGTTTTGCATTGTGATTCTTGTTTACGTGCTAAACAAACCAGATTACCCTTTTCAATTAGTGGAATAAAATCAGTTTCTTGCTTTGATTTGATTCATTGTGATATTTGGGGTGGCTACAAAACACCATCTTCCTCAGGTGCACATTATTTTCTTACAATTGTTGATGATTTTAGTAGAGGAGTTTGGGTATATTTGATGAAATATAAATCTGAGGTTAGTCACTACTTGATTATGTTTTGTAACATGGTAGCAACCCAATTTGGTAAAAAGGTTAAGCAAATAAGGACTGACAATGGACCTGAGTTTCAATCCAATTGCATGCTTGATTATTATAAGGAACATGACATTGTTTTACAAACATCTTGCACAGATACTCCGCAGCAGAATGGGGTTGTTGAAAGAAAGCACAGATATGTTCTTGAAACAGCACGTGTCTTAAGATTTCAAGCAGGATTATCAATCCGTTTTTGGGGAGAATGTTTTCTTACAGCCACCTACATAATCAACAGACTACCATCTAAGGTAATTAACAATAAAACCTCATTTGAGATGTTGTTTGGCAAGAAACCTGAATATGATCATTTGAGAGTTTTTGATTGCTTAGTTTATGCTCATGATAATAGCAAAAGGGGAGATAAATTTAGTGAAAGAGGAAAGCCGTGTGTTTTTGTTGGATATCCCAATGGGCAAAAGGGGTATTGTGTTTATGATCTTAAAGAAAGAAAGTTCTGCACATCCAGAGATGTGACATTCTTTGAAAATATCTATCCCTTTAGACAAAATGATAGTCATTCAGGAGACAAAGAGTTAATGGCAGGAAATGGATACTGCAGACCAGTGTTGGTTGCCGCGGATAATGAGTGTGATGAGGTCATGACATTACCGCAGGTAAAAGGGTTAGGCAATGCCGCAAATAGGTTCATTGCAGAAGAAATTCCTGAAACTACCGCAGTAGATATTGCAGCAGGAGTCACTGCCTCTGACGAAAGTCAAGAAACTGCCGCAAATGACCCAGCCATAATACATATTGAGTCTACTACCGTGGAGCCTGTTGTGTCCACTGCGGCGCCCATTCGTGGTCAAAGTTGTGTAGAAGTTCGACGTAGTGTGCGTGAAAGAACTCAGCCAAAGCGTTTTGGTAGTTTTGACGTTCAATTGCCACCCTCCATTGTGCCAACACAGCCTGCCCATCCTTCAGCTGACTCATCGGTATATCCTTTGTCACATTATGTCTCTTATGATAGATTTGCACACTCACATAAAGCTTTCCTTGCGGCCATCACTTCTAATGATGAGTCAAAGCATTTTTCACAGGCAGTGAAACATAAGCACTGGCGAGAAGCCATGGAGAAAGAAATCCAAGCTCTGGAGGAGAATGGAACTTGGGATTTGGTACCTCTGCCGCAGGATAAAAGGGCCATTGATTCCAAGTGGGTATATAAGGTGAAGTTTAAACCCAATGGAAAAATAGAACGCTATAAAGTACGACTTGTTGCAAAAGGCTTCACTCAAATTGAAGGAGTTGATTTCCATGAAACTTTTGTGCCAGTTGCCAAACTTGTTACCGTTCGGTGTTTACTTGCCGTTGCTGCCAAAAGGAGATGGGAGATTCATCAGTTGGATGTCAACAATGCATTTCTTCATGGAGATTTGGAGGAGGAAGTTTTTATGAAGATTCCTCAAGGTTTTGCTAAAGCTAATGAGACAAGGGTTTGCAAGTTGAAGAAATCATTATATGGCCTTCGGCAGGCTTCCCGCAATTGGTATCATAAGTTCACCAAGGCCTTAGAGGTATGTGGGTTTTTCGGCAGTCAAAGGCAGATCACTCTTTATTCCTTTATGATAAAGGTGAGATTTTCCTTACAGCCTTGATATATGTTGATGATGTTATACTTGCTGGTAATAATGGTGATAAAATTCAAGAAGTTAAGAGTTATCTGAATGACAAGTTCGGCATTAAAGACTTGGGTCCTTTGAAATACTTTCTCGGAATAGAGGCTGCACGGTCACCTGCTGGGATAGTCCTCAGTCAGAGAAAATATGCCTTGGATATATTGGAGGAAAGTGGAATGCAGGGCTGCAAACCCAGTGCCTTTCCCATGGAACAGAATCATAAGCTACGAGCAGACAGCAGCGCTCCGCTCATTGATGCAGCACAATACAGACGTTTAGTTGGGCGCCTTCTGTATTTAACGGTTACTAGACCGGATCTTACATATGCCGTAAATGTTCTCAGTCAGTTTGTTAGTGCGCCGCGGCAGGAACACATGGATGCTGCATTGCGAGTTTTACGGTACTTAAAAAAGGCTCCAGGGCAAGGAATCTTATTATCGGCTAAGGGTGATATGATCCTTAAAGCATATTGTGACGCGGATTGGGGAGGATGTCTCACAACTAGAAGATCTTGCACCGGTTATTTCATCACATTAGGTGGTTCTCCTATTTCTTGGCGCACCAAACGACAGCAAGTTGTGTCAAAATCTTCTGCAGAGGCAGAATATAGAGCCATGGCAGTAACAGTGAGTGAATTGTTGTGGTTGCGGTGGTTGTTAACTGACTTACAATCACCGCAGACGGAACTTACTCTATATTTTGTGATAATCAAGCGGCCTTACATATTACTGCTAATCCAGTTTATCACGAGAGAACCAAACATGTTGAAATGGATTGTATTTTGTTCGGGAAAGGGACAGTCAAAAGAGATTGCACCTCGGAAGATTTCCACTGGTGCACAACTCGCAGATGTTTTCACCAAAGCCTTGGGCAAGGATCGATTTGAATCATTAGTGTTCAAGTTGGGCGTTGCGTATCTTCACGTGCCAACTTGAGGAGGGCGTGATGAAATCAATCAATAGTGTATTTACTGCAGGATTCAAAGTCAACAGTTTGTTTCCAGCGGGTTCCAAGATTGAAGCCACAAATCGTGTTATTATTTACCGAAAATCATGTTACCGTGTAAAATTGATTCATATCGTGTACATTTATTAACTTGCCAAATATAGCCTTACCGCAGGAACCATAACCTTACCGCAGGATGTATATATATGTAATCTATCTTTTCTGTGAATAAATCAATTGGGTTCTATTCCAACCAATTTCTTTTCCGATTATCAAGTTCTTCAAGCTGGTCATGTTTCGCTTGCTTTCCTGTTTTCATTTGATTTGAGCGGTTGCAGAGACACCTCCTTAATCAAAGCAACGTTCTGATTAGAAGCCCTCCATCTTCCATATCTCAGAGGCAGCCTCTGCTTCATGCAATTCCTGTCATTAAACATGGCAGCTTCACAGAGACAATCTTCCAGACATGCTTGTGCTCAATCTTCTTTGGTTAATGAAAACGAAATAGAAATTTTAGAATCTTCCCATTCCGTATTAACAACAGCTCGAATATTGTACTCATTTCTCCTTCCCTGACCATCATTATCACAGATTTCCATGGAGAAGTTCCTTCTACAGCCAGCACTTCGATTCCCAGGCATAACCGGAGTGAACTCTGGAAGGCACATACAATCAGCACTAGTAGCTCCTTGATAAGTTGTGACGCAATAGGCATTAAGGCTGCATAGACCCTTGGGATCACACTTGTCCGAGGAAGATTCAAAAATGACTGATCGGTTGCCATTATTAGTCTGGTAAGAATAAATTCGGAAGATACCATCTGGATCAATTGACATCAGATAGATTGTTTCCCTGGTATCATAGCCACCTTCTGATATTACCTATACAAGGCCTGTAGAATTCAGCAAGTAGAGACAACCATCATTGTCGAGATTCAAGCTCATATTATTTCCCTTATTAACTGTACCAGATGCCCAATATGCATACCATGTTGTAGTGTCTGCATTAGGACCAATGGGTTACTGCACAAGGTTTCCATCTGGCTGCATCGCAAGACGAAACAATCCTGTCGACTGGTCAGTGTCTGAGATACTAGAGTATAACTGTGCACCATTTAAGAGAGGTTGCCCTTGTACAATGGTAGTGGTAGGATTCTTAAAGCTTTCCCACACCACTTTTTTGTCAGAATCATATAAAACTAAATTGCATGTATCAAGCATTGAAGCACTGGCAACATTTGATGAAGTATCAGCTATGGATATGTCTCGTGCTCGCGGTGTTTGTAGAATCAGCCTCCCATCAATTGTAAGAAGCAAGGTTGCAGTGGTGGGAACAGGGGGATCATCTCGGTTGGCTGTCCAAACCACATTTTTTTGGGGAACTCCGGCCAGAAAAATCCCAACACGATAGCCCTTATCTTGCTGATAAAACCCAAAGGCATATAGGCCAGATGAGGATAGCCATATGGATTCACCTTTAGGTGTTAGAGATAAGCCTAGACTTATTGTGGAATTCCTTGTTTGAGCTACAGCAGTTGAAATGATACATGAAACAAGCAATAATCTTTCGACCATGGCTGAAGAGATCAATTAAGGATGGACTTCTCTTTTTCCTGCCATGACAATGTCTTATATCGAAATATAAAGTCAAGGTCAATTGAGCACAACTAATCATCCATTTTTAATTACACCAACCATCTCTGTACTCTTGCTTACACTATTTTGCATCTACTTAAAAATATCAACTCACATTCCACCAATCTTTGAAAATGTAAAAGTAATACTAATACTAATACAGAGGGTTTGACCTTGAATAGTTCATGTGTATACTAACACTAACGATTTCATCATTTATATTATAATGGCTTAATGATCAAATTCGCCCTTGTACTTACACCCAAACCGTCAAATATGCCCCTGAACTTTTATTGCAGCCAAATAAACCCCTAAACTCCTACTTTTGGCCAAATAGGCCCTTTTTCTAACGTCTGTCATTTGTGCCGTCAAATCTGTCCATGTCATCTGTCCACGTGGCTCAAAAAGCCACGTGGCCAAACCACGTCATCTTCCCACGTGGCAAAAAGCCATGTGGCCAAAATATTGTGGGCCCGGTGAGCGGGCGGGAAAAATCCCGCCCAAAAAATTAATAAATTAATTAGCTATTTTTTTTCCGGAACTAATTAACTAATTAAATAAATCTAAATTAACTAAAACAATAAAAACGAAAAATAAAAGAAAAACATAAAGCCGCTTCTTATTTTATCGATGGGTTTAGGTTAGTCATTTTAGGGTTTGGAAAACAATTTGAAAAACTTGAAAAGCATACGAGATTCCCTTCAGAAATTGCGAAAAAGCTGAAGGATTTGATGGTCGAGTGATTGAAGAGAGGTTCCAGGCTTTGTTACGATTCGAAAAAGGTGAGAGTTTAGGTTTGTTTTTCTAATTTTTCTGTGTTCAAAGTTTGGGGTTAAGGCTAATCGCGGATTTGCGCTTGATTATTGTTTAAAATAATAGTATTTAGGGTCTCTTGATGACGATGATTAAAACTAAGTGCAATTTAGTATGGGTTTTGTTACTGTTCATCTTGATTAGGGAAAAAATCTTGGGTTTCGATTTTCCAGATTTGGGGTTTCGAATGATTGAGGGTTTTCGATGGCTGTGTTTGTTGTTTTTTATTTTATTGATTGTAGTTCTAAAATGTGGAAAATGTATCCTTTTTTAGATTATTGAATTTGTCAAAATTTGCTAAGAATAAAAGATTCACAATGGTCCCTTATGTCTGCCATTGATGAAGCATGTGTGGTCATTTTCTTTTTTATATTCACAAGAATATGAGACCCCTCTAATGGCCTTGTTGGAGGTAGAGTCCTACAATGGTGTCCCCTGCTTGCTTTGTCTATAATATCTATAATATATATACACTCTTATTTCCTATACTTTTATGCATTAAACAATGAAGATTTAGACACAACTCTACTCCTTTGCCCCACTTTCCTACCTTTCTTCTTTCTTTTTATTCAATTTGTTTATTAAGTGTGGTGACGTTTATTCAAATCAATATTTCCTTTACATATAGATTCCTTTATATTTGAATTCAATATTTCCATTTTGTTTATTAAGTGCAGTGACGTTTATTCATATGCAACAATATTTTTTCTTTCTTTTTATTTCCATTTGTTTATTAAGTGTGGTGACGTTTATTCATATAAACTGCAGATGTCACTTGAGGAGTGTCATACTGAGGATGATGATGGTATTAGTAAGTACCTTGTTATATACTATGGAGGGAGGTTTTATAGAGAACCTGAACTTAAGTATGTAGGAGGGAGAAGGATTAGGGCACTTGACAATCCTGATACTATGTCGTTTATGGAGCTTAGGGGTATTGTTGAGAAAAAATTAGGGTGTCCTTCTGATGCAATGGTTTACTGGCATGATACTGAGAGAAGTTTTGAGGATGGTCTTAGGTTAATAGTGGATGATAAAGGGATTCGTAGCTTCTTGGACTTTTGGGAAAAAGCAAGAACATTGACTTTGTATGTAGAAGATAGTAGTTTGTATCCTGAGTTAGGGGGCAATGATGTGGTGCAAGAAGTTAATGCTGGTGAAGAAGTGGTTAAGGTTGAGGTAGTTGAAGACAAGGGCATTGAAGATGCATCTGCTGAGCATGTGTTTGGAGTTAATGAGTTTGAACAGTTATTGGAAGATTTAGGTGCTGACTTGGGGTTTGAAGAATTGAATGGTGTGGGACAGGGTAATGATGACTTGGAGGATCATCAAGTTTCTAACAGAAACTTTGATGAGATAGCAGAATTAATTGAGGAGAACCCAACCTCAGTTGAAGAAGAAGATAATGAGCTGGCCCCTGACAAGGTTTATGCTGTAACAGTAAGGTGTTTTGATGAGGGTAATAATGATCCAGAACTGGTATTTGTTAGGGATAGGGTTTTTAAGAAAAAACAGGAAAAAGATAGAGAGAAATTAGAAGCAGCAGTTGTGTTTAATGATGATCCATTGGGTGAAGCAGCTGTTAATAATAATGAATCAGCTTCAAGTTTGACAGAAAGTAGTGATGAATCAATTGAAAACAAGTGAGGACGGTTATGGTAGTGGTTTTGGCAGCCTTGTCGAAAGTGATGAAGATTCTGAGCATGAGGATGGTGAGAGGAGGAAAAGTAGATGGTCTGAGTTTAGAGAGAGGTCAGATGTTAAATGTAGGTTTGAGGAGGGCATGGTCTTTGTTGATAATATTGCTTTTAAGGAGGCCATTAGGCAGTATTCAATTGAAAGCAGAAAAGAAGTGAGATTCCTGAAAAATGAACCAAAAAGATGCACAGTTAAGTGCAATGCTTCTAAGAAGTGTCCTTGGAGGATACATGCCAGTACTTCTGAAGTGGCGAGGGGCTTCCAAGTGAAGTCAATTAAGTCCAAGCACAAATGTGGACGCAGTTTCAAGAACAAGATGGTATCTACTGAAGTCATAGCCAAGCATTTTATGCAAGCTTATCGAATTAACCCAAAGATGAAGATCAAAGATTTTATGTAGAGAGCTTCCTCGGAATTGCATGTGAATATTAGTGAAAGTATGTGTGTCAGGGCGAGAAAAATGATTAAAGAGAAGCTTGCTGGGAACTTTGTTGAAGAATTTGGTAAGTTATGGGATTATGCTAATGAACTAGTAAGTAAGAATCCTGGCAGCACTGTGAAGGTTGGAGTTAGCAGAACCACACCAGACTCCCCTCCAATATTCAAGAGATTTTAAGTTTGTTTTGCTGCACTAAAAAAAGGATGGAAAGCTGGGTGCAGGAGGATTCTTGGGGTGGATGGGTGCTTTCTAAAAGGCCCTTTCAATGGTGAGTTGCTAATTGCTGTGGGTAAGGATGGAAATGACCAGATGTACCCTGTGGCATGGGCAGTGGTAGAAACTGAAAACGCTGACGTTTGGAGCTGGTTCTTCAACTTACTAAAAAAAGACTTGGACCTTGAGGATGGCTTCGAATTCACTGTTATGAGTGACCAACAGAAGGTTAGTCAGTGTATTTTCTGTCAAAGTTTTTGCTATTACTTTTGTAGTTATTGTGCGTGGGTTTCAATGTGCATTTTCATGTGCCTTTTCATTGTAGGGTCTTAAGAGGGCTATTCTTGATGAGCTCCCTAAGTCTGAACATAGGAATTGTGCAAGGCACGTGTTTGCCAATTGGTCTAGGAGGAAAAGTGGAAAAGCATTTGAGCAGGCTTTTTGGGGTATTGTGAAAGCTAGAACAGAGAGAGAATGGCTCGATCGTGTTGCTATTTTGAAGCTGTTGGACAAGGTCTTGCAAAGGAATTACTTGCTAAGCAGAAGCACCCTAAGCACTGGACTAGGGCTTTTTTTGGAGAGAAGTGCAAGTGTGATATAGTGGACAACAACTGTTGTGAAGCTTTCAACAGTATTATCTTGGAAGCAAGGATGAAAAGCATAATTACAATGTTGGAAGACATCAGAATACAGACCATGGAGAGAATTGTACAAAAAAGGAAAATTGCAAAAAAATGGAAGCATGATTATGGCCCTCTGGTTAAGGCAAAATTTGATGAACAAAAGGATGAAGCAGTTGAGTGGGAGATGGTCTGGAATGGTGATGGAGGATGTGAGATCAAGAAGGGTCTTGGCAGTTTACTGTGAACTTGGAGGAAAGGGAATGTTCTTGTCGACTGTGGCTAATTACTGGCATCCCATGTGCCCATGCATGTCGTGCTATCTACCACAATGGGGATGATCCAAATGATTTCCTCCATTACTATTACAGTAAGAAGACATACCTTGAGACTTATAAGTACAATCTGGAACCAATAAATGGTTCACATGAATGGGTGCAAACTGGACTTGACCCTATTCAGCCTCCACCACCAAGAGAAAAGAAGCTTGGAAGACCTAAAAAGAATAGAAGGAAAAGCAAGGATGAACCAAAAAGAAAGGCAAGCTGTCAAGGAAGTGGACCGTGATTGATTGCTCATTATGTTCTGGAAAAGGGCATAATCAAGTCACTTGTCCCACCAAAGTTCCTGAAAAACAAGTAAGTCTGAAAACTTATTCGATTTGTGATTTTATGTTATTTGTGAGTTACTAATTTATGTTGTTTATAAGGGCAATGGACAGTCAAGTGCAGACCCTGAGCTTGAGGTTTTTGATATTCCAATAGAAGAAGAGGCTCCTTTCAACATTGTTGCTGCAAGTGTCATGGAAACAATTGCTGCTAATATCGAAGACCCTGAAATTACACCTTCAACATCAAAGCCCAGAGGCAAAGCTAAAAAGGCAAAGTCTTCAACTCAACAGGGAAAGAACAAAGGCAAAACTGTTTCATCTCAGGCTGAGGCATCTCAAGGAAGACCAGTCAGAATCAGGAAACCTTCCATCAAAGCACAATCTTCAGTCACCATGGTTTCAAAGACAAGTAAGAGGAAGGGAAAAGATGATGTTTCTGGAACGCAAACCTCAGTTAGCAAGAAAAAGAAAAATGATTAAAGACCTGCAGGGTTTAAAGTAGGAAAAGTTTAGGGTTCTGGTATATTGGCAAGTACTTATGTGTTATTTAGCCAATTGTTGCTGGTGTCATTTGCACCTTCTTTTGCGAACTTTGGAGTTGTCTCCTTTCTGCAAGCATCTTTTGGTACAAAGAATGTCTTTTGTGCAGCCATTTGCTTTCAAAGTCCATCTTTTGTGCACTTTTATTTTGGTACAGGTATTTGTACAAAAACTATATTTGTACATGAATATTTACCTAAGTTTATGGGACTTGTGAATGGATTTAGCAAATTCAACTTTCTTTTTCATTCAAAGTGCATAACAAAGTTTTAGTTCAAAGTTGTAATGGCAGAAAAAAAAGTTACAGAATATGTGCTTACGTGAAGAAAAATGGCAGAAAAGTTGGGGAAGAAAGGTACAAATAGGGTAGAGGGTTGGGAGGTTTAATTCAAAATTAAAATTTTTTTTTCCTGAAAATTTAATTTTTTTCGAGGAAAACATGATTTGGGTTTTAATTCAAAATTTTAAATTTTTTTACTGAAAATTTAATATTTTTCTGGGAAAATTTTTTTTGGGTTTTATTTTTTTCCTGAAAATTTAAACTTTTTTGGGGAAAAAATATTTTGGCCACGTGGCTTTTTGCCACGTGGGAAGATGACGTGGTTTGGCCACGTGGCTTTTTGAGCCACGTGGACAGATGATGTGGACAAATTTGACGGCACAAATGACAGACGTTAGAAAAATGGCCTATTTGGCCAAAAGTAGGAGTTTAGGGGTTTATTTGGCTGCAATAAAAGTTCAGGGGCTTATTTGACGGTTGAGTGTAAGTTCAGGGGCGAATTTGATCATTAAGCCATATTATAATAAATAATAAATAGAGAGAAAAAGAAATCGAAAATGACATTTCTTATTAGTAAGTAGTTTAGTTTAAAAAAAACAAAATCTAACAGTTTCATTGTCACGCAAGCTATTATATATTTACTAACCAAAACAACCCTAGCCGCCTCTCCGGTGGCTTTCACTCCGTTATTTTTTCTCAAATTTAGCAATCATGGTAAGGGGACCTTTAAGGGTGGATTTAATCAACAAATAGACCAAATATTACCATTCAACACACAAAGGAGATAGTTTTCAAGGTGCAGCTGAAAAAAACAGACAAGAAGCATTGAATATGCAGATTGCACATGAATTTGTGTAAAGGGCCAACTTCAATCTGTTTGCAAGTACATTATTAGGAAGTGCATCATCTCAAAGCCTGAAATCTCTCCATATGTTCTGGACAATATGAAAATTACAAAAAGAAAGAAGAAAAAAGGATTAAACTCCTTCCCATCTAGAGAATTTGATGACCAAGCTTGCAACTCATTCTTGAGGTGAATCTGAGCGGATAGCTGATGGAAAACCAACAAGATACGTCATTAGGTACGAATGAAAGACAATAACAGCATAATTAAGAAGTTACAGCATATGGAATATTTGGAGCATAAAACATAGATAATTCCTACAAACCAAGTTCACATTCCAACCACACACATGAACAACGATGGCAATCACACATAACCAACTTGTTGGGAATCATGTTGCTGAAGTAAGATGCAATAACATAGATATGCATCTGTCAATTGGAAAAGGTCATTGATGCAATAGATAAAATAACTTAAAACTCCTACTCAATATTTCAATTCTTCCCTTCCTTTTCCTCTCTTTTTGACTTTCTCAACCATCAATTTTTTTTTTTCCTCCCTGGAGTGACTGACCAAATTCCTAAAAGGGAACACATACATGCATGCAGCATTATCTTAGGACCCTCACTTTGAAGGACCAATTCTATGTCTGAACTCTGAAGTGCTCACACAACATTGGATTAAAAAAAAAAAAACCTTAAAAGATTTCTCACTACCACTTACAAGTTACACCTACACTAAAATGATAAAATCAGCAATGTCTATTTTGAAAATGATCAAATAAACCATGACAAAAGGAGAGAGCAAGAAAGAAGACAAGAAGAAAATTGAGCAACTCCCAGAATAACATATAATTTCAGGGCAAATTAAATATGAAGATTTACTGAAATAATACTACATCCTTGCGGATTGCAACATCTACAATCTTTCCATAGGGGCTGGACAGTGTAAGTGATGAGACGTGTATCCAACATATCTTTTTAACCATAAGGTGACAATATGCACAGACATCATATCTCAACGGCAAACTAAAGGAGTAGCATATATGCTGCATAGATATTAGAGATCTCAAAAAGATAGTATAACTAACTACCTTTCTATCAATCCAAGTAAAGATAGTTGCAAGACAGTACAAAAGCATGAAAAGTTTTGAAGACATGCCCAAAATGATAAAGGATTTACACCCAACTTGCAATTAAACTTCATGACCTTAAGCATCCAACGCTATACAGAATTTCAAACCACAAGAGGCATTCAAAGAAGATTTCAGCCTTCTAGATCACCTTAACTATCATTTCACTAATCCAATATTTAGCAATGGAAAGCTAGCTAATTTAACATCTCACTCAATTCTTTCAAACATAGTGGCAAGAAGCTTTCTAACTTAACAGAGTATTCATCTCACAAAATCAATGCAAATCATCCAAAAGAATACTATTAAGGAAACTAAGTAGGCTTGATCGAGTTTTACAGACCCAAAGTAGACCAACGACCAATCTGTTGAACTAAGCCAGTGACAATTCCCTTATCAGAAAAAATAAACATGGAAAAGGCGTAAAGTTCGGTTTGAACTAAGTAGGTCTTAAGTAAACTCATTCATTTTGCAAGGTCAACTAAACCTGAAGAATATAAGCTTGTGGAACCAAGACACATTTAGCAAATGCTATGCTGAATTATATTTAAGAAATCATTTTCTCCACAGCAAGTAAACTAAAAGGAACCAGCCTCACAATATACAAGTTACAAGTGATTAAAGATTAGCAACAAAATTTTGACAAACCAAAGATGAATGGATGAATCAAACAAAGAAAAAAAACAATTTCACATAGAATTGGACCATAACTGATAGAGAAGAGAACTTACCACGCTGCTCTAAGCTGTGGCACAAGCCAAAAAAATACTAAAGGCCTAGAACACTGACCTGGCTATATAAAACTCTAATCTAAACCAAATGGATTCAAAATCCAGAGCCATAACATCAAATGACCAAAAGCGCAAAAGCAAATTCTCGAAACTCCATCTTTCTTCGAGAAACTCACAGCACATTGGAAAAAGAAGGTGTCTTTAACTAAATGTGCCCCATTTCTTATTCTTTTCAGTTTCTATGAAAATGAAGAATCAAAATTAAAAGCAAAATCGAAAGATTCCTGATTTACAAATAAAATATATCATCAATTACGGTCAAAGACAGGCCAATAAATCTCTTCACAAATCATCCCAAAAAATCTAATCCAATAACCAATTAAACCAAACAAAGTATAAATCAGAAGCAATAAAGAAAACCCAGATCTGAGATTTCAAAGAGGGAGGAAGAAAGACTTACTGGGTTTTTCAGGCTTTCCATCGGTCCACTTGGAGATGGCGAAATGGACTTTCTCACGACTAAGAGCTTCGGTCTTGTAAGGTTCCTTCAAGCAGTTTCTGACGAGGTTTGCGCATATGTTTGAGTAGGTGATATAAGTCATGCCGGCTGCTCGCCAGAAGGGCACCGCCGCGTTCGACGCCATTTCTCTTATTTCTTCTGTTGTGGCTGCAAAAGTACTCAAGTAAGAAAAATGAGGTTCGTTCTGTCTTCACTCTTCACACTTCAGCAACCATTTAAGGGCCTTTTAACTTTTGTGTCTTTCGCTTGGGCCTCATAGCCTGGGATTCATTTCAGTAGTTTGGGCCTCTGGGATAATGATCATGGGCTTTATTTATTTTTTATTCCTAAAAAATTTATTTTTTTTCTTAACCCCATAAAGAATTGTCAAAGATCATTAGCAAGACTGTAAATACTAAGACAAATAAACTAATGGCAGAGAATGATGACGGCCAGGTGAGCCGAGAGAGCACCAGTATAAGGCACATAGTTTTTGAAACCGGATCGGTATTAGAATCGGAGATAGTTTCGGTCGACGGTTTGATTGGTCCGACCGGTTCAATCGTCGGTCCGGTCTGATAAGGGGATTTTATGGAAATTATTGACATTTTACCTTTTAAATATTATATAAGGTATATACATGTCACATAAAAGTATTTGGTGCAATGGCTTAAGCGTTTTTTTGCTACCCACAAGGTTGTGGGTTCAAAACTCACCACATTCAAAAAATTTTCCAAATTTTCTCAACTATCAAACCGGTTCTATCCGGTCTAACCGCCGGTCCAACCGGTTTTTGTCCGATTGTTGACTATGTTGACTAACCGCGGTTTCCACACCTTTAAGGACCGAACATGCCAGCGGTTCCCGATTAAACCGATCCAACCGACGATTCGGTCCGGTTTTGAAAACAATGGGCACAGCAGGGGAAAAGGAAAATGGTTTAGTGAGCAAGTAAAGAAAAAAAAAAGTACATGGCCAAGAGTTTTGGTTAAACAATGAACAATGGGCTAAGAGTTTTGTAACCATAGAGCCCAGGCATGAAAAAGAGGCTGATACCCAACAACAAAGGTGAAGAAATTTTGGATTCAACCCAATGTAGAAGTGCATTAGGAGAAAATCATGATTGGGGTTAAGTTTTAGTATTGTTAGATTATCTGGAAAAAAAAAAGGATTGATTTTTCATTTCCCTCTTTTTTCTTGTGGAAATAGTGGTGTATAATTGTTGCGCCAAAAATCTCTTGCTAGAGTTTTCACGGAGAATTCTTTATGACAACGTAAGGGTGTGTCAGTCAATTTGCTGAAATTGACAAAGAGGTTGTAAAAACAAGATCTGGTGCGCGGAGCAGCAGATTAAAAGATCAGAACGATTGTGGGGACTGGATCAAAGTCACACCGGAGCATCTAAATCATTGGATGCACACGAACTGCTTCTCAAAACTGGGCCTTCCTCTCTTTGGATTAGATCTGAGAGATCTGCTTTGATTGTGATTGAAATTGAAAAGAAAATAACAAACTGATCTGTTATTTCTGAATGAAGAACACGTGTACAGTGTTTGTATGTCCGGAGACAAGATTGAAACAAGAGAAAAACACTAAAAGAGTGTTTGTTTGTCCGGAGACAAGATCTAAACAAAGAAAATATGAAGAACGAGTGAAGAACTCGTGATGAACAAGGTGAAAATGGCGCAGAGCCAGAGAGAAAATAAGCACGGAGCTTGGTTTTTTGCGCGGAGCAAGTTTGTAGTTGCAGGAGCTGGTTTTTGATTTCTCGGGAGAAATGTTTGAGATGCGGAATCTGCTGAAACCTGAGAATGGACTCCCTTTATATAGGGGACGGTTTGGGCTTGAGCATTTAATGTGATTGCCTTGCTGAGAAAAGCAAAATCCTCCTCCTATGCAGATGACAGCTTTCAGGAAAGTGCAGTGAAGCTTCCTTCTTCTTCTGATTGCATCCAACTGCTGGGGAAAGGATTGGACATGCATAAGGGCGCCACTTTGCTAGGATAGGAGCCGAAAAATCTACCTCCTGGGTAGTTGATGACAATTCTTCCTTCTGCCTATCACAGTGCAGCAGGCTTTTGTTGCTTCTTTTGTGCTGAATTTAGCTAATTTGATCAAGTAGTGGCCAATTGACATCATGAATTGAACTCTGATCATCAAAGCCACAAAATTATTCATACTTGGCCATATTTAGCTCTTTAAATCATGAAAATACGAATTAATTAAGAAAATGGCTTAAACCGGGATGAGAAAGTCATATGTCCTTAATTGAAAAGAATGCAAAAATTGCAAACAATCTCGGATTTAACCAAAATTTCACCAGTAGGCTTAGAATATCTCCATAAGATCATGGAAAAAATCCCAAGTCAATTTGAGCCCTCTATCATGGTGAATTTGGTTTCACTCCCAAAAATATCCTTAACTGAAAACCGGGCATAAGTTTTTACTCCGATGTCAGAATGAGGTGAAATTTTACCAAGATGATCTACATAGCTCACGGATCATCATGGTGTGCTCCTTAGAAAAAATCGCAGCCTCTAGCCTCTTCAATTGGTCAATTTCACTAATTTGTCCTTAATTGAACAAAAAACAAGTTGCAATTTCGCCTCCCGGGGAGGGGAGAAGGCTAGGCGATTATTCTACTATGGTTGATCGATTATATGGAGGAGGTGTGAGATTGAAAATCTCATGCCTCTCTCACGTGCATAGATGTTTCTCTTGCTGACAAATTTTAGCTCTCTGCCTCCTTCCTGCAAGAAGAGAAAAATATCTCTCTGCAGGGCAGAGGGCGGCCTCTCCTCTGACTGGGAGACGACTTGGGCCTTGCTATGTATGTCCATGAGGTGTTTTTCATCTCATGGTCAGATGGCAAGCAATTTTCCTTTTTACTTGTTTGCCTCCCTAGCAGGCAGCAATATTAAAGGAAACTGCTTCTGATTTGATTCTCTGTGCCACTCACCTAGGTAGCAGCGGCATACACAAGAAATTTAATAATAATTATTCAAAAAATAATTATTATTTAATTAGTAATTAATTAATTTCAGCTCTTACAATTAATTTACAAGACTTTCCTAATTCAATTTGAACTAAAGTGGTGCAGAAACCTAGTTTCTTTAGGAATTTTGATTAAATGCTAACCACACATCTTGATTATGATTATAATAAGACCAATTTACCCTCAATTATAAACAACAATACATATGGTTTATAATATAAAATTTTGTTTTTTATAAGTAATTTTATTGTTTCTTTTTCTCAGGAAATCAAAATTTGGTGGAAAAAGTTAAACAAAATAACGTATACTCAAAAGAATTCTGATAATATACGTGTAACAATTTGTTCTTTCTTTGTTGTTTTAACTTTTTTGAAACTGTGGGGAAATTATTCTACAACAACTATATAGCAAGAGTTAAAGTTCTAAACAAACATATTACATATACAAACTATGAAAGCTTTAACCCTTGGTTGGGGCATTTTGAAGGGGTTGAGTTGAGAGGATTTTGAAGGAGTTTTTGGTTGAGGGAGTAGGGGAGGGGGATAGCTAAGGAGGAGTGATTAAAAGTTAGTAAATTAAAACTCCTCCAAACCCCCTGGGAGGGGTGGGTCTGAATCGAGTTTAATTGTCAAGATTGCCCCATATATTTCTTGTCATTCTAAAACTAGCCCTGTCAAAATAAAACTTATTACTATATTAAAATTTCTCATCCTCTTTTTTTCCCCACCTAGTTGAACCATTACTAATGTCATTCAATCGGCAATGTTTTGTTTCCTTATTAGCATATATATTAGTTTATCACAATTGGTAATGCAGTATCTCATTCCTTGGCTTCTATAGGACTCTCTCTCCCTCATAATGTTAGTTGGGTAGAGGAAGTACAGATAGTGTCATGGATGTTTTCCAACTTAATTGTAATGCTTTATCAAATGAATGAAGTTGAATGACTTTTCCCTCGAAAAAATATTTTTTTAAGTAAAAATTTGTTTCCTTTTCAATTCGATTAATAATAATGATGATAATAGTAATATGGTCAAATAAAATAATAGTAATAATTATACCTACTATTAATTTTATGAGCAATGCCCTCATTGAACACCACATAGCGTTTTACTTCTTTTACATGTGTTAATTGTTATCTCCTCAAACTTTGTTTATCATCTTTGTATTCATTAAATAGTGAGCTTTATTATTATTATAAAATAATTCTATTATATATATTATTATTAATTGTGTGGTTTATTCAATTGAACCTATTAAATAAGCACACATACCAAACAATACAAAATGCAATGAACTATTGGATTTAAAGACAAATACAAGCACCTATTATTATCAATTGTGTTGTTTATTCAATTGAACCTATTAAATAAGCACAAATATCAAACAATACAAAGTGCAATGAACTATTGGACTTAAAGAAAAATACAAGCATCAAAATGACTATAAATGGAGAATAGTTTTAGAACAAAACTCGCAAAACCAAATAGAAAAAAAAAAGTGAAAAAGAAAGGAATGATGGTAGGCGTATATAATTGCTTTTCAAAAAATAAAATATAATTACTTTTTTAAGCAAGTTTTCTTAGAATAACATCTAAATTCGATTTCTTAAAATAGTTTTCTTAACAAAATTTATCAAGTAGACCATCCGTACGCGAAGCGCGGGCTATGAAACTAGTAATTATTATTATTATACACCTGGGAAGAAAAATAGAACATACTAAGGAAAGAACTATTTTAAATAACAATTCAAAAATAAATAATAGAATGAATGTTAAATTGGTAAAATACAAACTTTCAACCAAAAAAAAATTAGGCCGTTTGATCACATGTCGTGAAAGAAATGTTGTGAGGTAACATTGGCACATCAACGCTTCCTTCCAACATCAGCAGAACCATTTTGATTGAAGGACGAAGAGATGGCTCATCTTGGATGCACCAAACTCCAATTCTCACAATCCTCTCCAATTCATTGTAATCAACTTCTTCGTCACCCACTAATTTCCCCAAATCTTGTGATTGAAAGCATTTGTAGACCCATTCTTCAAGAATTGCTTCATCCTCGGAAAGTTCCCAATCCACACTCCGACGACAGCATATGATCTCTAACAATACAATTCCAAAGCTGTAGACATCTGCCTTGACAGTAATAGGCAGATTCTTATGCCATTCGGGTGCAACATACCCCCTTGTCCCTCTGATACCTGTGAAGGTTTTAGTCTGGTCTTGCATCAACAACTTTGCCAATCCGAAGTCGGATATTTTCGGACACATATTTTCATCCATGAGTATGTTTTGGGGTTTTATGTCACAATGGATAATTCGAGTCTCACATTCTTCATGGAGATAGAGAAGACCATTTGCTATGTTACAAGCAATATCCATTCTTTGCTTCCAACAAGGTTGCTTTTCAGGTGTAAAAAGTATATCTGCTAATGACCCATTGCTCATGAACTTGTACACCAAAAGCCTACTTGATCCATCATTGCAGTAACCAAACAGTCGAACTAAATTTCGGTGATGTGTCCTCGCAATAACCTTCATCTCTGTCTGAAATTCTTTGTCTCCTTCGGTTGAAAGTGTGTTTAGTCTCTTCACAGCTACAATAGTCCTGCCATTTGATAATTTCCCTTTAAAAACTGTCCCAAAAGCTCCCCTCCCAAGCTCCTCGTTAAAATTGTTAGTTGCTGTCTCTAGCTCTGCATAAGTGAATGATTTAAGAGCAACATCCTCAATAAACTCAACATTGCTATTATTATTAGAAACCCTTTTATATGCCCCAGCACCATTTCTGTAAACAACAAGTAACCCACACAATGACATAAAAAAACCAAAAACAGTTAATGAGATGCCAATGGCTAATAGTACTATATTTGTAATTTGAGGCTCTTTCCTTCCTTTGGATTTGGATGATGAATTCCCATTTCTGTCATTGAATATCTCAGTCGTATAATTGGAAACTTTGATGAGGGATACGCTTGAGTCTGATGATTGAATTCTCCCAAATCTTAAAGGAAGCCTTTGCTTACTGCAATAACCAGCGTTGTAAGTTGCAGCCTCACACATACAGTCTCTCAAGCATGCTGATACACAATCTTCCTGAGTGGGTGATTTTATAACATCGTACGGAGTATCTCCCCATATGAGGCTAGAAATTGTTTCCATGGAGTATGTGAAAGTGACACTAGTGTTATTATTTACAACACAACTTTCTGGTACGAAATTTCTTACACAGCTAGGTAAAAATTCAGACCCATTATTTCTAGCAAACATGGGAAGACATGTGCAATTGACTTGAAGAGCTCCTTGATAATCACAATATGCATTGAGGCCACATATGCCCTTGGGGGCACATCTGTCATTGGAAGAATTCCATATCGCTACTGGATCTTGATTTCGTTTAACTTGATACACACGAAAGTTGCCATCCACATCAATTCTCATGAAGTATAGTGTTTCTTTCATAGGATATCCACCCGCTGTAACATTCATTACGTTGGACCCTGCAGAGTTTAGCAAGTAGAGACGACCGTCAGGGCCTAAATTCAAAGTCATATTATCTCCCTTACCGTCAGTGTCAGATTCCCAATATGCGAATGGTCTTGTCTCAAGAGCATGCACTGGATACTGTACGAGGTTTCCATCACGTTGCATCTTGATACGAAATCGCCCCGTTGAATCATCATTTTCAGAAAGGCTCGAGAAGAGCTGGTACTCTGTATAGAGACGTTGACCTGGCAAAAGTGTATTGGTTGGATGATCAAAACTCTGCCATATTATCTCCTGATCAGGACCGTACAAAACGAAATTCCCTGAATCAAGCATAGCTGCTGCCGCCACGGCTGATTCAGATAAATTCGTAGCGATTGCCTCTTCACCTCGTGGGGATTGAAGAACGAGTCTGCCATCACCAGTGAGATTCAAAGTGGCATCATTTTGAATGGGCGGATTGTCTCGGTTGGCTGTCCATACAACCGTTTTCTGGGGGATTCCTGCCATGAAAATCCCAACATGATAGCCATTATTAGCTCTTTGGTAGAACCCAAACGCAAAGAAACCAGATGGGGACATCCATGAGATATTGGAGGTGGGTGTTAAAGAGGAGCCTAGGCTTATATTGGTATTCTTTTGTTGTAAAGATGGTGTAAAGGTTACTGAGATCAGCAAGAAGATGAATATGACATGAACAGCCATGTTTCTGAGAGAAGGGGTTAAAGATTTCTGGTGTGATTTTTCCCTTTCGTTTTGTTTCTTTTGTTGTGGTTCAAGTTATAAGCAGAGTACTACTACTTTTCACGAAGCTTTAGTTTAATGTTCTATTAGTTCATGTCTACTTCTTTTTGGCATCTAGTTCATGTCTTCAGTTGGGTTTTTTTTTTTATTTGTGTTTGAGATAGATAAAGAATAGCTGTATTGAAGAAATAGAATATACTATTTTTTTATTCTTCGTCAACGTACACCTATTCTATATAGAATTTTCTACAACAAAAAAAACTTTTGAAATTATAATAAGATTCTGTATATTTTAATTAGGAATTCGTTTTGAGAGAATAGCATTAGGCCAAAGAGTATTTTAGTCAAACTAGTTTTCACTTCCACGTGCGGTGCACGTGACCAATCGTGTTTAAATTAAAAGAAAATTAAAATAATAATTGAAATTAATTTTAAGTAAAACTGTTAAAATCTGATCCAATCTCGATAACCCGTCACAATCCGACCGAATCCGATTTGACCAGAGAAATTAAACAACCCAAACATGTCCTATCCAGACCCGACAAACTCGTAACCCGAGTAATCCGGGAAGATAACACGATGACCCAAGAATATTATAAACTAAATTGTGTTTTATTCAATAAAATACACATTGTTATAATTTTAACCATTTTAAATAAATTTAAGAATTAAACATTTAAAAATTTAAAGGTTAACCCAATTGATCCGAGTCCTAAACCTGAAAATACAAAACCCGAATGACCTAGAATCCGAGTAACCTGAGGCCAAAACCCGAACCTGCATGACCCTAAATCCAGCAGACCCGAGACCCGAATGACCTGAATCCAGATGAGCTGAAACCCGAATGATCTGAGAAAATTACCTCACTCATATGACATGGACCCAGATGAGTATGATCTGAAACCCGTCCAACCCGTCCAATTGACCCTCTAACTTTTTTTTTCCTTTTTGCGTCAACTCCTCTAACTTTATAAGACAAAGGAAATAATTGCATGTTACTCTTCTTTTTATTTTTAAAAACTTTAAATTCTTGTTATACATTCCAATATATTAAACTATCAATACACACTCCAAAATTGAAAAAAGGTCAATCACAATAATTAAATTTTAAATAAATTTTTAACTTAATTATTTTAAAAAATGATGAATAATTAATGATTAGGTAAATTATTTTATCTTTTAAACTTGATAATAAGATTTTTGTTAGTTTATATTATAATTTTTTTTGTTCAAATTAGTTTATATTATAATTGAAAAAAAAGTCTCCAATTTTTTTAAGATTAAAATGGTAAATTAAAATATTTATAAAAATATTGAATTTAATTAAATAAAAATAGAGTTTTTAGTATAATAATTGTAAAATTTTATTTCTTAAAAAAAGTGTAAAATTTAATTAATGTCATTTAAGAAATATATTTTAAAAATTCTAATATATCTAAGTTTTTTAATTAAATTAGTAAATTGATAAAAATAAAATAGGTATAAGGATATTATATTTAATTAAATAAAAATAGAGTTTTTAGTTTTTTTTTGCCAAAAAAATAGAGTTTTTAGTTGAGTAAAACTATAAGAATATATTTAAAAAATTATAATATATATAATTTTTTTAATTAAAATAGTAAAATGGTAAAAATTAAATAGTTATAAGGATATTATATTTAATTAAATAAAAATAGAGTTTTTAGTTGAGTAAAACTATAAAAGTCTAAACAATGGCATTTAAGAAATATATTCGAAAAATAAGGGTATAATGGGCGATTCAAAAGTTTTACAAGAGTATGTACTTTTTAATATAGTATAGACTAGTCCTCACTTTCACGTGCGTTGCACGTGATCCAATCTGTTTTAAAGAAGTGTATTATTAGAACTGACAAAATTTCACCAGAGTGCGGGTACTCGACTTGACCGAAAAATCCACTCAATCCGAAACCGAAATGACTTGACCCAAATCCTTAAAAAATCGAAGACTCAAACCCGAAATTATCGGAACCATATGACCCAAAACTGAAAAAAGACCTGAACTAAAATTGACCAAAACCCAAATGACCCGACATTTGAGCGATCCGAACCCAACCCAACCTGAAACTGAAAATTAACCGAATTCTTATAACCCAAAATTTCCTTAACCCGAAACTGACTTAAAACAAATCCAACCCGACCAGCCCATTTGTATATACATTGGGTTTTACTATCAAAGTAACATAAGAAATTATCCCACGCAAAGAAAAATATTAACAAAGTAAAACATCAAATTTAAACCCCAGCAAGAGTTACATTTATCAAGCAAAAAATTAATTATAAGTCAAATAAAATAATTACACGTTAGAGAATAATAAATTTTAATCATAATACATTATTATAAACTATCAAATAGTAAGATGTCAATCATAATAACTTTTTAAATTAAAATAGTAAAAATAAAATAATTATAAAATATTGAATTTAATTAAATGAAAATAGAGTTTTTAGTAGAATAAAACTGTATATTAAAAGAATTTAATATATCCAAGTTTTTATTGAAAAATAGTAAAATG